>PVKA01030918.1:0-26813 GCA_004027165.1 Ctenomys sociabilis
TTTCTTTCTATCTATCTATCTTTCCTTCTTTCTTTCCTTCTTCCTTTCTTTCTTTCCTTCTTCCTTCCTTCCTTCCTTCCTTCCTTCCTTCCTTTCTTTCTTTCTTTCTATCTATCTATCCTTCTTTCCTTCTTCCTTCCTTTCTTTCTTTCCTTCTTCCTTCCTTCCTTCCTTCCTTTCTTTCTTTCTTTCTTTCTTTCTTTCTATCTATCTATCTTTCCTTCTTCCTTCCTTCCTTTCTTTCTTTCTTTCTTTCTTTCTTTCTTTCTTTCTTTCTTTCTTGCTATGTGGTTTAGGTTGATGTTGAGTTCACTCCATCATCCAAGCTGGTGTTGAGCTCACAGTGACCTTCCTACCACAGCCTCTTGCGTGCTGGTGCTATAGGCACGTCCCACTGTCCCTTGCTTGGTTTTATTTTTGAGTCTTAATTCTGTATGGCTATCTTACGATTTATCTTTTCTTTATAGACATATATCTCAAAAATAAATAAATAAATGAATAAATATCTCTAGTAGGCATGAGTGTAAACTGTCATGTTTGAAGAATCTAATTTTGTATTAGATTTGAAATAATACTTGGTCATATGGTATTTTTAAACATTTGAATATTTATTTTATTTGGTTTTTGAGTATATATTTGTAGTACTTGTTTACATTCATCTTAGGGAATAAGGGCAGGTACAGTAGACAGACAGATTGATTATTTTTTTAATATTTTTCTTCTCACCTACTTCCTTCTTTCTTTATTTGAATTCTTTTCCCCACTTTCATTTTCGTCGCTGTTATTCTTATGTTTCGTTTATCTTCAGGTTATACCATGTGGCTATTCATTGCAATTATTTGCTAACATGCATGATAAATTTTAAAACTTTTTGCTTTCCTCCCTCCAGCCCCCTTCCCTTCTTTCTTCTGGACATATTCCAATCGCAAACCGTCTGCCTCCGTGTTTCCTGCTGTTAGTTGTAGCTTGTTTTCTTGATTTGTATTTTACCTTACCTGAGGTGAGATGCCATGCTGTCTTTAAGCATGTGTGTCTCATATGTGTGTGGGTGTGTTTAAGTTATTTTACTTGATGTTTTATTTTGAAGGTGCATATATTTTCTCAAATAATTGACTTAAGGTTATAATACATTAAGAGTGAAACATATTTTGTTGGTAAGTCATTTTAAATATATTTCCATTATCATGTTTTAGTCAAATAGTCTGTGAAGTTGTAATAGAATAAATTACAAAATACTATCATAGTGGAAGTACCTTAGATCAACTATGTGATCAGTTAAAAAAAATATTAAATCTACTAAAATGTCCAAAATGTACTTCTCAAAGACAGATTTAATAGATGTTTAAGTTTTAAACTAAAACAACTTAGGAAGTTTGAGGTTTAAAATAACTAGTTAAATTTAGAAAATATTCTTTAATATTACAAAAATATGTTTCATAAACCTGTGTTTTACAATATGGGATTATCCAAATGTCCCAGTGACTCGTTATTCAGCCCAGTTGTTTAAGCTCCTGCGTGGGCAAACCCAGTCAGGCACAGGGGACCTGGGATTGATTCCCAGCTCCACATGCCATGCCAGACCAGCTGGTAAGGTAGCCTGAGCCAGCCCCCCAAAAATCCTTCTCAAAATGTCCCAAGTTAAACATATATTCTAGAAATACCACATCTTTTTCAACCATTCCTCGTGTAATGGACATCTTGGTTGTTTCCAAGATTTCGCTATCACACATTGCACTGCTATAAACATAGATACACATATATCACTATGATACAATATTTTCAGATCCTTTGGGAAAATTCCCAGTAGGGGGATAGTGGGCTTGAATGAGATTTCTAGTCCTACTGTTTTGAGGAGTCTCCACACTGACCTCCACAATGGCTGTACCAGTGTACATTCCCACCAGCAGTGGAGAAGTGTTCCCTTTTCCCCACAACCTCTCCAACATTTGTTGTTGCTTGATTTCCTTATGATAGCCATTCTTTCTGGAGTGAGATGATATCTCAGTGTTGTTTTTATTTGCATTTCACAAATGGCTAGCGATGTGGAGCATTTTTTCATATATTTATTTGCTTCTTTAATTTCATCTTCTGAGAAGTGTGTGTTCATCTCAGATGCCCATTTCTGAATTGGGTCTTTAAATTTGAGAGCCCTGTTATATCTGTATAATGGAGTATTACTCAGTATTAAGAATGATAAGTTTGAAGCATTTATACTGAAGTGGATGCCACTTGAACATATACTCATAAGTGAAATAAACCAGACACACATGTGTAAATATTATATAGTCTCCCTAGTATAACAAGTGAGAAGCAGAAATACAAAAGGTAACGTACAACGAGTAAAATCAATTGAGTCAGATAAGGCAAAGTGAATGGCATATGCTGCAGGATACTAATCAGCTTTTCTTCTGGATGGTTAACAACCTAAGTTCACAAGTCAGAGTTGGAGAGATAGAAGAACCACAAGACCAGCCAACATTTTGGTACACTCTTAATTTACTGATAAGAGACATCTGTAAAATAATATCTATAAATATAATATCATGTATGCACCTTGTACGATGCCAAAACATTATGAAAACAATTTGCAATGTATGAATCTGTCTTGTTCAGGTGTCTTGAAACTGTCTGATTGATATTTGTACTTCAATAAAATAAAAAATAAGTAAAAATAAATAAAAGTTGTACCCAACGGGGGGGGAAATATATATATATATATATATATTCTATGATTTTCTAGTGATTAAACACCTTCACAGAATAATTTTCCAAATACTTCAAAATAACAAATATAAACTATTGTAGACATAAAAAGAGATAAAATGTGCTTGTGGTCTTAATAAGTGTTTATATATGTTCTATAACCAGTTTGACTAAGAGAGTTTAAATCTAGGAGATTTAAAAAAATAATGAGCATATTGACCAGACTATTTGCAAAATGATGAAATCTAACTTCCAGAGAAATAACCAATTTAATTAAGTACAGTACACAATTTTCACAATGTTTAAAATAAAAATTAGTTACTAATCACCTCTAGAAAGGAACCTGTGTACCTATACATTCATGCCTTTTTAAGTAACCTGATATATTCTCTATGTTTAGCTTAATCTGAAGATTGTTGCTATGACATCTTTTGCTTAATTTACACCTAGTGCCATGGCCAAAAGGAACCATGATGTCCCGATTATCTCAGGGAACAGATTGAAGAAGAGGGGAGGGGTGAAGGAAGATATTACCAAAAAAATTACAAAGTGAATACGAGCAACTCCCGTCTCTGAAATTTTCATGTTAGTTGAATTAATGTCTCTTTCTTTTTTTTATTTTAAAGAGAATAAAAACCGACACAATTGATAGAGACCACTCTGAGGAGCATGCCTCATGCTGCTTGCTTCCCTAAGGCCTCGCCTTTAAGCATCATACTTCTATTAAAATTGAGTCCTCTTCATACCTTACAATGAGATTTAATCTCCAGAAAGACTTTATTTTTAAAGTTTCTTTCTTTTTTCATGTATTTAGGACAGAGTCTACAGGGTGTACGGGTCTCACTCTATAGATCAGACTGGCAGCGATTCTCCTGTTTTCAGCCTCCCAAGCACTGGAAATACAGGAGCGAGTCGCCATGCCCAGTCTCAGTCAGCATCTCAGCGGACCTTGGGCTGGGGCTGGCAAGGCAGGCTGGGGTCAAAACCCGGCTGCTGCTCTCTGCCTAAGCAGGTGCTTAAGTCTGCTGAGCTCTCTGACCGGCCCTCCATAATAACTTTTGAAGGGGAGAAACTACATCCAAACCATTCTTAACTTGCTAGCTACACTCTAATATCTTTTCACATATAGCAAATAATCATTTGTCCCAAATAGTCCCATTTTCCGCAAACAGTTAATTCTTTTCGTCATTCACTGAAAAGTCCAAAGTCTCCTCTAAAACAGATTCAAACTCCTTCCAGGTGTAAGCCTGTAAAATCAAAACAAATTGCCTGCTTCTAATGTGCCATGGTTGAACAAGCATGAGCCACATGTGCCCATTTCATAGGGAGAGGCTGAGAAGGACAAAGGGATAACTGCGCCATAGCTGTGCTGCTACTCAGCAGGAAAGATCCGAAGTCTTAGAACTGCAAGACCTTCCACCAGTGCACTTTGGCACAGAGCCGGCAAGGTCTCAAATAGTCCCAGCTACATAGATGCATTGGGCTCGCCTTTCTAGATTTGGAGACTCATGAGTACAACTCTTCAAGGCTGATTGGCAAAATGGAAGCTCTGTGGTTCTGAAGACACTAGCAGTCTTTTTGCCTGGAGTCATTAGGAATTGCCCCTAAGGAGATTTGTTTTGTTTTGTTTTGTTTTGTTTTGTTTTGTTTTGTTTTGTTTTGTATTGCAGAGAAGGGTCTGCAGGGTGTTCAGGGTCTCACTACTAGATTGGACTTATAGTAGTCCACCTGTCTAAGCCTCTCAAGAGCTGGGATGACAGATGCATGCCAACCTGCCCAGTCTCAATTGCCATCTCGGCATGTCCCTGGGGCAAGGCCAGAGTGTCAGGCCTGGGGATTGAACCCTCAGCCCCTGCCCCCCAAAGATATTCTCTGCATCACTTCAGTTCAGCAGTGAGCCTTTACCTTTCATTCCAACCTGACACTGCTTGATAATGTTACTGAAGCTTTCTATGATACATTAGTTCTTACCTGGTGTGGTCACAAGTGGGCGCCACTTGGATGCCACACTGTGCCTTTTGGTCCCATTGAAGCCACTACATATGCAGTATCTGAACCTGACTGAAGAACAACTGGACAGACCATCAAACACTTGTTTGCAGAAATTAAAGAGCAAAACTTGCTCAGTTATTCCACTGATCATTAGATCTTTGATTGCAGAAATAGCCTCAAGGATTTCTGGGTACCATCATGCTATCTGTGTCACTATCTGTCTATGCCAATCTCTTCAACAATAGTTACTGAGCTATATTTGTACATAAGTCTTCATTCCCTTGCTGATTGGTCTGCATCTTTTACTTTGTGGAGTTTCTTTCTCTTTAATTACATATTCTCCCTCTAGTTCATCAAATGATATGTTATGAAGGAAAGAATAAGCCGAAGACTGAATAATTTATTGTGTACAAATTTTCCTTTGCTATATAAGTTCATTTAAATTAGCTCTCTATAAAGTTTCAAGACATAGGAGCACCTAACTTGACAACCTTATGACAAAAGTCATTTATAATTTTAATTTCTGAAGGGACACTTCTTATGTTCATCAATCTTTTCCTTTTTTTAATTTTTATTTTCTTAAAGAACAGAAAGTCATGACAGAAAAAAAATAGCATTAGAAATGTTACAAAACATCACGAAACAAAATAATAGAAATTCAGCAATGACTGCTGCTGCATTGTATGATGTTAACCTCAAACTAGCTGCCCAGGCTACCAGATATAAACACGCATGGGGTAAAAAATTAAATTTGAAGCTTTTGCAGATAAATAGATGGATGACAGATTACATTTTTAAGCAAAATAAGTCAGATCCACTCATGCAAAAATCATCAGTCTTTTCTAGCCCATCTCTAAGGAGTTAAGCTCACTGAAGATCTGCATTTTCACACACAGTCATACCATTGATCCTATTCCTCATTCCATTTGTTTGTCTTTTTGTTTTTATTTCTAATAACACAATACCAGAGCTTCAGTAATGATTCTTGAGAAAGAAGAGGCCAGCGTCCTGGAGCTGCAACGCCCAAGCAGCCAACGCAGTCCCCAGCTCGTCAGCGCATCTCCCCAGTGCTACGCCACCTCAGAGCCTCATGGCAGGAGTGCGGGAGAGTGAGAGATCGCATTGAAAGGCAGAAAGGTTGCACTCAGAGTCACTCTTTTTCCCTCTTTCCTTACAAAGCTCCCGAAGTGCAGTCACTGTGCTTCTGCCCCGTGACTTTATCAAATCCCACTTATTGCCCTGAAGCTCCACTTTGAAATGTAACAGTCGCTGTCAGTTCCCACACACTTGATAGCTCCTGACAAGGACTAAAATCCACAGTAAGAGTTAGGGAAAATGCGCAATAGATATTGCAAAGTGGGTAAAATTGTTCAAAACTAAACAGGAACTAGTTTGGGGGAAAGGGAATCAAATCCAAAATAATCTCTGAAAAAGAAAAAAAAATTCAAATCATAGCAGTTAAGAGCATGAAAGACTTAAAATCCACATGTGAAAGAGCCAACACTGCCATGAAAAGAGAATAATTAGGAGTATAAATTCTAAAATTGGAATACTAAAAATATCAATACTTGTAGAAAATACAATTTAAACTTGGTAATTTGAGTGGAGGAAATGGAGATGCTTTTACACAATAAAAGCATCTAGAACAGAAATGAAATGCAAAAATAAAGTGCAAAATCAACCACCTTTGAGTACATATGCAATGTTCATTTGGAGAAAAAGTATGGGAGAAAAATTTACTTACAATATCAAAAACAGAAATATCAATTATGTAAATAAAAATCAATAATGTGAAAACTATATTTGAAAAAAAAATAGAAGAAAAGAAATAAAAATATAAAAGCCACAGTAGTTCCCAACCCCTTATAGGTATTAAAGATTGAATAAAAGGAAAAATTCTGAGACCTGACAGTCCAGGAAAGATCCATAGAGTCACAATGGACCTAAGCAAAAAAAAAAAAAAAATACAGAAAAATATAAAAAGTGTAAGAGTGAAAGCCAAGAAAAAAGATACATCTTCAAGAATAGACCAAAATATATATAAAATGTATTATATAATGAAGATATAATCCCAGGGAAATCAAGCGAGATAAAATTTTAAATAAATGGCATTGTGACAATCTGGTAGTGATTTTAGAGGAAAAAAGGGTTGGATTTATATCTTAACGCACACTATGTTGAAATCCAAGTGGCCCAAAGATTTTTTAAACTAAATACAATTACATATTTACACATTGGTAGATGTGTGTTCAACAATGATGAGAAAGACAGAGCTAGCCGTGTATAACTAAAGCCATCTTCATTATATATATAGTAAAGGAGAACATTTACTTCTAACTTATATAAAAGTAAGGTACACCTCAACCTGCCTTTCCCTTCAGTTATTAAATCAAAACAAAGGGCACAACAGATTCACAAAAATGCAGTTTAGATTACAGAGTATATGTGTAGCACATCAAAATTATATAAATCTCTGCACAGGAGCAAGTGTGCAAAGTACAAACAGCCTTTATATGAACAGAGTAATGCGTTTGCCAGGAAATGTAGCTGGATGGTGATACTTCACTTCATCAATGATTTTTCAATTTTTCTCCTCGTGGTAATCAGACAACAATCTCCTAAAGCCTGTCACATATTCAAGGACAAAAACGTAAGTAAATTTGTCAGTCCTTCTGCTTTCTCACTTTCTAAAATAAAAAGTTGAATTCCCCTTCATGGCATCTACAGTTTTAAGCATAATGTCATCTGCATTATAACAAAAATAAGAGTGTCATCCATCAGGCACCCCTAGAATTCAATGTGCTTGCAGTGAAAAGGATTCTTCGAAATAAAACCAAAAATGTCTTCTAATACATGAGTGCATTTTTAAATATTAAGTAAGTCCCAACCTGTCAAAACCACAAAGAAGTCGGAATGGTGCTGTATAGCCACAGCTGTGTGACTGAAAGGCACCCATCTAAATAAATAAATAAAAGAGGAAGGGACCTAGGGATACATCTTGGTGTGAAGGCCCTAAGTTCAGTTTTAATACTGCAAAACAACAAAAGAAAGCCACAAAGAGGTGTAACTACAAAGTTAACCTTGTCTTTGTAGCATTTGATATAGATGATAATAATTTAGGAATATTGATTCTTCTTACATGGTAGCAGATTGTTGGAAAAGTGAGAACTGAACTGAGCAAGTAAGTGTTTAATTGAGGCTTTTCATTCATTCAATATTTACATTAAGGGCTTTCGAGATACAGCGTCATATGTGGACTGCTTGGTACATTGTAAGGAAAATAATTTACATTTACAAGTTCCATATTAAATTTGTAAACTTTTCTCTGAATTCGATGCAGGCATAAATAAATTAGATGTGTGAAATCAATGTATCATCTTTATATATGCCTATTTATTTAAATTGGTTTTCATATACTTTGCTTTGCAATTTATTAGCCATTAATATGTGCTAGTTTCTGCAAGAAGCCTTGATTCATTCTTAGAGACTCCAATAGTGAAAATATAGTTTTCCACTGTATGTATTAAGAAACAAAAGATTACAAGCATATGTGAACTTTTTCTGAACAGGAAAGCAAGTGCACAAAATCGTCTTTCAAAAATATTGTTAAATATTTGTTTGTACACAACTTGTTTTGTTGAAACTTTGGCCAAGAAAGACACATACTCCCCTAGGATGTACAAAGCTCCAAATTCAATCTCACTATTCAAAAAAAAAAAAAAAAAAAAAAAAAGAAAAAGGAAAAAAGTATCCCAACCAATTTGTATTCTTCTTTAATTTTAATACATGTCTTTAATAAACTATTTTGTCTTTTTATGTTTATGTTTGTCTTTATTTCTGGACTCAACTTCTCTTGTTGGCAGTGAGAATTGGAAAAATGAAAAGGGCAAACTCAAAGAAATTCTCCAGATCCGGAGTGTCCAGTGTTTTGCCTGGCCTGGCCTTCACTGAGTGAGGAAGATTTGTCTTAGGTTGCATTCAAAAATATATAATAGACTCAGGGTCTATAAGTGACAAAAATTATTTTTCCACGATTTTTATTATAAGACCGAAATGAAATGAGAACCCATTTAAGAGTCAAATAAAATAACGTATATATTTGTCTAATAAAAATGAACATGTTCGCTCACAGCTATGCATACTTGCGTAACGTTCAAATACTGTGACAATTAATCACTGCATTCTTTTCAATTCTCAAAAGCACATGGATCACCAGCTGTATTCTGGTTTCCCACTGGACAGACTGTGTGTGCTCAGGTATGAAAGGTGGACTAGGAGGGATGGAAGGAGCCAGTTTATGAAAACAACTTTTGGTTTTGAGAAGGAACCAAGACTTTGTTACAGTAGAAACATGCACATCACTGAATATTTTTTCTTCTCCAAGCTATTAATTTGATTCCCTCTATATTTTGAGAAAACAATGAGGCTGCTGAAATGAATTCACTGGAGGAAGAGTGTGAGAATAGTTCAGCACAAATAAGGCAATGTCTTGACTTAGTCTGGGGCATAGAGATAGAGAAAAATGTATAGACTAGAAATTCAAGGAGTACGGTCAATGGATTTAAAGGAGAAAGGAGTCTCTAGAAACAACATAGAGATTTTTAAATAGATCAGTAGCTGAGTGGCCATGAACACCTGAGGAAGCAGGAGAGCATTTTTGGAATAACATGAAAAGCTTTATTTTCATCATGTTAATTTGGAGATTAACATTTAGTAGCTTTTCCCCAAAAAAGATGTCACCAAAGTAGTTGTATGTCAGAGTCAACGTTTAAAGAGTTCCGAACTAAAAAATTAATATTTAATAAATTAAAATCATGAAATATTTTTATTTAACATGTGAGACTGAATTTTGCTTAACTTAAACGGCCTTCAGCAGGAGTTATGTCACGTCAGTGTAGTAGAATGGACTTTAGAGTTTGTGGGTTTACCACTTATTTATGATACTGACCTTTTTAAGGATAGATAAGGCTTACTTTACAAGTGACAGAAGTTTTATTGACATTCAGAAAAGACAACTCGCCTTAGGCTTACAAAATTGGTAAATACTTTGAAAGGGAAAGAATTTGTGCAGTGGGAAAGAAAAACAGGTGGAGAAAAGGATAAAAGAAAGCAGGGAAAAAAGAGATGTGTATTCATACATAGGATGCTTTGGATAATTGCACTGCTGACTTCTGTTGGTCTGTTGAAAGGAGAAGTTAATACTTAAAATATTTTTTTTTATAATTTTTGTTTTGCTGCCATTTTGTTCTTTGTCTTCTCAGTCAACTTTACAGGTCTATATCTGGTAACCTAAACAACTAATTTAAAGATAACATCATGCAATACTGTAACCACTATTGAATTCTTATTACATTTCCTAAAGAAATTTTATATTGTTTGAGAAGGAACAATATATATATTGTTTCTAATGCATTCTATTCACAAAATAAAAAAAAGAGTCCTAAAGTACATGCGTTCTAATCAAAAGTCACTGTTTTAAAATAAATGAAATAACTATGAACAATATTTATGTCTTTTTTTAATTTCTCAAAATTGCTGTGTCTAACGTTACTAAAGCACAGATTTTATTTGGTCATAATCAATGATTTTGAGTTTCCCTGATCCTGTCTTTTCTTTTGTGATCCATTAACTACAAAATAATGATAATGTAAATGGCTGGCAGTGAATAGTACATTTTTCTTTAACCCTATCAGCCACACTTCATTCTTTTTACACTGCAATTTCATTCAACACAAGCTGATATCATGTAGATTGTTGTCATATGGATTTACACTTATTTCCAAGACTATTTCAGTATTCTTTTAGTTTTCATATGAATAAATTGTGAATATTAATATCTTCAGATTGAACAGAAAATTTATATATCAGAAAATTTTATATTAAGTTTAAATGCTTCACATACAGCTTAAAATATTTAAAATTTTAGTGATGATTGCTCAAACAAAAGTGTCAGAAAACTGTATTCACACATATAAAACATATAACCGTTTAGACCCTGGAAAGAGCATATATGGTAATATATATATATATATATATATATATATATATATATATATATATGTGTGTGTGTGTGTGTGTGTGTGTGTGTGTGTGTGTGTGTGTGTGTGTGTGAATATATATATTCTTCTACAACATTAAATGTTTAGCTTTCAAAATAATATTTTTCCACTTCTGAAAATCTGAAAGTTTTTAGTATACTTAATCTTCATCTTCCCTTACTTTTTTCTGTGCCACAAAATATAAATATCACAGTAGAAAAATTAATCACATGCCTACACTTTAAAAACTTACATTTTCTATTTTTTTAATTCTCACAATCTTTGCTAATTACTTCATACTTAGAAATCCTGTCACATCTTTCCTTGTCACACAACTGGGATTTACATTCTCCCTCCCAAAACACCACTACAAATGAAAACATTGTTTCTGGTTCCAACTGCATATTCAGTAGCTGCTGAAAAAGCAGAAAAGTGAACTCCCTTAACCAGTCTTAATAAATTCATAGTTATTAGTGTATAAAGTTAAGAAAATCACAGACTACAAACTTTGGAAATAATCATTTGACCCACAATTTAATTTGTTTAACATAGGAAGCAGTGTATCCCTCACTTCTTAATTTTTCCAGGACTAAGACACCTCACCTTTGGCAAAATCCAAAGAACATATGTTTATTAAACTTTGTTTCCTTTAAGAATGTATCTTTCAATGTAGTCTTTTATCTGATAATCTGAACATCCTTCCAGTAAACTTAAACTGCTTCAAAATAGTATGTATTTTATTTCAAAATATTAGCAGCCACTACTTTAGCTGAAGTCAGTGCCAACAGATCTGTCCTGCTTATAAGATCCAAATGAACGTGCCTAGTTTGGAGCTTGGAGTTCAAGAAGTGCAAATGAACCACATCGTCTCAATTCAGCACAAGCAAATGCTGTAGTCATTTCAATTCATTGCAGGAATGTAGACCAACCTCATTCTAAATTTCCTGAAGTGCTTTCACCACTTTGGTTTGGCAAATTGACAACCCAGAATAGATACAGGATTGATTTGGGCCTTCTTTGTGGTGCAGGTGGAGTTAGGCTGTGAAAGGAGGCCCTTGAAGTTAGTATATTGGCAATCATCCATTCCTGATATATTTTTCTTCTCTATTCATCTTATTTTGATGAGGAAAATATCTAACTGGGTGCTTTGTATGAGGTCACTAACAAAATAATTTCCCATGTCTTTTAATTGTTTGGTAAGTCATTACATTTGAAACTACAATTCTTATTATAATAGTGAAACAATAATTTATGTCAAAAGAAAATCCTATGTCAAGAAAAATAAGTATATAATTCAGGAAACATTCCTAACCCCCTTTACATTATAATGGTATGGCAGCCACTAATCATGAGCACAGACAGAACAAATCAGCATAATTAAGTTACAGCGATACATTTTCTTTGTAAACATATAATCAGGGTACCCGTCAAAAAATACCATCTAAGTTTCAGGAGTTTAGTGCGAGTCTTCTAAAGATTTCCCCTAATAATGAAATATATTCCAATCATAAGATTTACATCAGACAGTACATTTGGTTTGTATATTATTATATAAGATAGGAAACATTGTGTTAATGAAAAAAATGAGTCCTACATAGAAAAACAAGTTTCAGACCAGAATCCTTTGCTATGAGTATCATCTGAAGTTCAGTGTTCTAATTCTTAATATTTCCAACTTTAATTCTTTGGCCTTTATAATGGGAATGATACTAACTTTAAAAAATTATATGGTATAATGATGTTACAAAAAGAATTTTATAAATATTATCAATTAATAATTTATGTAAGCATTTTCAGACATTCCTACATTATAGAACATCATAATATGATAAATGATTATTATAATGTTAACTTTTCCTCTCAACTCGTTATATGACTTAGCCTGTATAATCATTCTAGTGCCATCATGATGTAGTTATTACAGTGATGCCAATTTACAATTAAAATTTGAGATACAGAAGTCAAGTAACATTGCCCATTTTCTTAATGTGATCAAAAATCATTCCATGGCATCTAAGCTGAAGCCTTGATATTGGCAACTCATTGCTTTTAATGCTTTCTAATTTTATAAAAATATGCAGAGCAAAAATTAGAGAAAAAGGAGGGCTGCAAAGACTGCCAACGTTTTGGCCCTAGCTTTTCCAGGTCAGTGAGGACTCAGGACATAGAGGAACCTGGACTGTAACATCATGTAACTCAGTTGTGTCCCAAATTTTCTGATCAAAGAGATTATGAGGCCACAGAGAAATGTGATTGATGATGTAATGTGTGCCCAAGGAGAGTCACATGGAGAGAAAACATTCTCTCAGGCTTTCACAGAGAGAAAAGGATCTGCAAAGTGTGGTACAGGGTTTAAGGATAAATATCAAGGGGACTTGATTGACCTTGTCCGATACAAAATTTACATTTCTTGTTATATAGGTCTTGCTTTATCTTGGTCTTAACCATCCAGCAGGAAAGTATAGAAACAAGGTATGAAAAATGAAGCCATGGTAACATGCTGAGCTGTGGAAGGCTCTAGTCATCAGATTCAGACATTGCCAATCCTGTGGATAACCCACTACTATAGTAGACTACAGGACTATATTGGAATATTTTGCTGAATACGTTCACCTGTAATATTTGGATGGCAATGGAATACCCATGTCTGACAAAAGTAAAGAAAAATGGTGACATAAATGAAGGACTGTTCTGTAGCTGCGTATACAAAATATTTAGGATAGATAGATAGCTACTTTCTCTTTATTCAATAAGAAGAAAAAATTGTACTAATAGTGTTTGGAATACCACACATGATATAGAATATCATGTCTGAATCCTGTGCTATGAATGACTACTACAAAGACAACAATATGCTGTGTATTAATTGCTGTAACTCTTCTACCAACCTGTTTTGAAGCTGTCTCATTGCAATTTGTTTTCTCAATAAAATTAATACAGATATGTAAAAGAAAATCATATTCTCTAAACTAAAATATTTGCATGACTTATCTTCTGAATTTTATGTGAGCAACAGAAAACAAATTCTGACACCGAGACCCTCTTGCACATAATAACTACTGGGTTCATTAAATGATCAAATTTTATTTGTAAATTAGTAGAGCAAAATATCAGCTACACATAGGAGTAATGTACAGAGTAAAATGTAATCATTTCACACAGAATAATAAGAAACTATTTGTTGGACTGGTGAGTAGCCTGAAAGAAGATGAGACAGGAAAGATGGAGCATGTGTCCCATCTACCTCACTGCCAAGCAGGAGTATCATGATTTGTTCTCTCACTTCAGGTGAATGTATGATACATGGAAGAGGGAATAATGCATATTCGGAAGCTTTTTTAAGCACCCTGAAATGAACAAAGGTGGATTTGGATGCAGCGTGACTTAGAATTTATAAGACTATGAGTCTCCTTTAGTTTGATAATGAAGTATCAGCTGTGGGCAGCATCTCACCTGCTCTTTCCTTTAAATGAAATACTTCTGTTAGGTGGCCGACCATGTTCTACTATAGTAAACTCTTAATTCTTACTTAATCCATACTATCATATTTCCTCTGGAACGGACCAGAAATTCTTTTTTTTTTTTTTTTTTTTTTTTTTTTTTTTTTTTTTTTTTGTCTTTTTGAGACAGGGTCTCACTATGCAGTTCAGGCTGGCCTTAAGCTCACTTTGTAGCTCAGGCTGGTCTTGAACTCACAACAATCCTCCTGTCTCAGCCTCCCGAGTGCTGGGATTACAGGCCTGCACCACCACGCCTGGCTTTGGACCAGAAATTCTTGACCAACACATGGACTTATAGAAGCCAAGAACTCTGCAATCATATATACCTTCAGCAATAACATGATCACCTCATTCCTTTGTGGAAAGATGCAAATATCACAAAATTCAAAAACAGTGTAATAATGACAAACTCTGCTGCCCAGCTTTTTTCTAATCACTTTCTCAATACTTTCTTTTGAACTTTTATTTTTTGAGAATATTTATTAGTATAGGGTTGTGTGCACACAAGTCATCAAAACTCAAACTAAATATGTCAGTGTTGAAAATTACAAATTTAAGATACAAATTTTATCTTCTGTGTAGCCTATATATAAAAATGAGGAGATGATCTGTACAAATATAAAATAATAGTTCTTACACTTTTATTCTTTTTTTTTTTCGTTTTGGGAGAAGGTCTCACTATGCAGTTCAATCTGGCCTTGAGCTCCCTTTGTAGACCAGGCTGGTCTTGGGTTTGTAACTGTCCTCCTGGTTCTCAGCCTTTATAGTGCTGAGATTATACATGTGTACTACCACACATGGCCCACAGTTCTTATACTTTAACAAGCACTCTTTTAAGAATTTTTTTTTCTGCCAATCCTATACTTCATCAATTTCCTAAATCTATAAGTCTAGTATTGTCATTATGCTTTTTTAGAAATAAATAGCCTAAAGTTTACAAAACCAGGGAGATAGCTCAGTAGACAAAGCACTTGCCTTGGAAGTTCGAGGTCCTGAGTTCAAACTCCAGTACCACAAAAAAAAAATGTTTTACAGAACCTTAATAATTAATTCAAAAAATATCACTACTCCATAAAACTCTGAATTGAAATTTAAGCTCTGTGATTAAAAATCACTCTATCATAATGGCTATGATACTATAAGGAAAATATTCAACAATTTTAAAATATAAATGGTACTTAAAACATGGTGCTAGTACATTGACAAAATAATGAATCATTCTTTAGCTAAAAACTATGTGGTTGCTGAAATTAACGCAGCAAACCTTTATGTTTGATGCAGACGTGCTCCAGTCCCACTTTTAAGAAAAAATGGAAAGGTGTGAAAGCTATTTATAGAATGATTTTAAAATCCAAGCAGAAATATATTAAAACATAAAGTACACCACCAAAAATATTCATACTAATTATTACCTGGTGATAGAATATTTGTGGCCTCTTCAGATTAACTTTGTGAGTCAATATCACTTCAGGAAACTGTACCAGCTCTTTAGAATCAGGTTCCTGGAATCACACTTCAATCCACCCTCTGAGTTTCAATGGATAACTGAACAGTTACTTCCCTAGCTCCTTTAAGCCTAAACTTGGTTTTGCTTCCAATGGAACTGGTAACAGTATCTCCTGTTGGGAATTACATTAAAAACTAAATGGCCAGCCAAATAAAGGGCTTACAACCCATATTGGCTGAAAATTCTTAGCAAGTTCTTATTTTTGCTACAGCATGAATTTTTTTTTCTATTTTTAAAACACGCCTTTAGATTGTTTTAAACAGAAAAACAAAAAGGCACATTACTTTAACCTTCAAAAATCTTTGTCAATACATGAACATCGTGAAATCCCATCTCTTTTTTTATACAATGAAAAAAGAATCATTCTTAAATGAATGAGTATAACATGGGGAGAAGTTTCTAATAGGTCTTCATAGACATCAATTCTTTGAGTTATTATCATATATGAATACATGAATTGGAGAAGAGAATTAAAATATGATTCTCAGATGTGCATAAAACATCTAGGTAAAACTAGAGCTATTTTATCTGATTGCTGGGTCATGAATTGGAATGAATTTAAGAAGCAAAATCAGCAAAAGGAAAATGATGACATTTAATAAGAATAAATGAAAATGTCTGGATACAACTTCTGGAAAGCAATAATGAAAGTTATAGGATGCAGTAAACTTGGTTTTAAAATAGTTTATGTGCCAAAGATCTGGGGATTTTCATTTAATGAAAGAAAGTAACATGACAAGCTTCCAGAAGCTAATTTAATCCTAGGCTGCATTAATATAGTTATAGTGTTCTTATCATGAGAATTGATGGGCCCACTGTACTCTGCTGTCAAAGTGAATTTGAAAATCGGTTTAATTTTACATACCAAAATTTAGGAAGAGCAATAAAAGTTACAGACCATCCTAATGAGTCCAAGATAGGCAAGTGTCTGTCGTTGGGCTGTGTGATGCTTCTTGAAGGGGCTATGAAAACTTAGCACATACTCTGATACCCAGACAATTTATTCTGTTCATTTTATTTTATTAATTTCTTATTTCTGAATTTCATATGTTTGTTCATCTAAACACTGGAGTGTGGCAAGGCTCAGTCTCTTTTTATTGAAAGTTGAAATTTTTATAATTGCAGAAGCTTATGATATGCAAAGCAATATTATTATTCATTACTGCAGTGCAAAACACAGAATTAAGCTAGTTACTCTCATCCACTCAACTAACTGCCATTAATTGTAAACATTAGAAATGTCTTGTGTGTGTGTGTGTGTGTGTGTGTGTGTGTGCACGTGTGTGTGTGTGCGTGTGTGTGTGTGTTGTACCGGCGATTGAACTCAGGACCCTGCGCTTGCCATGCAAGTGCTTATTCTATTGAGCCATCTCCCCGGGCCCTAGAAACATCTTTCTTAGAAATTATGAAATGCACAATATACTGTTGACTGTACTCACCACACCACAATAAAACTAAAAATGTACATTCCTTTAGTATAACTGAGATTTCATATATTTGACAATCATCTTCCAACTTCTTCCTATCTTCTGCCCCTGAATTTAAGAGAGCAGTTATTTCTCATTCAATATATAACTTAGATCATGTAGTGGTTTTTTTTTGTTGTTGTTGTTTTTGTTGGTTTGTATGTGCTTGGTTTATTCCAATTAGTGTAATATCCTAAAATTCCTTGTTTGTAATCACAAATGACAGATGTTTCATTTTGTAATGCTAGGAAAAGTCCTTTGTGTATAGATTGTATTTTTTTCTCTGTTTACCTGGTCATGGACAAGTAGTTTCCTGATGGGGACCACAGTATCCTGGCAACTGTGGATGATGGTGCAATGAACGTGAGAGCATAAACATATATTTAACATACTAATTTCAAAATATGTTTAGTGAATTTTGTGAAGTGAGATTGTTGGATCATACTATAATTCTATTTTTAGTTTTTTGAGAACTGTCCATTCAATTTATTTTTATTTATTTATTTTTATGTATTTAGTACAGGGTCTCTCTATGTAGACTGGACTTGTAATGATCCTCCTGTTTTCAGTCTCCCAAGCACTGGGATTGCAGGCAGGCATTACCCCGCCCAGTCTCAATCACTGTCTCAGCACATTCCAAGGGAAGGGCTAGCACAGCAAGCCAGGAATTGAACCCTGGCCTTTGCTCTCTGTCTAAGCAGGTGCTTTTGTCTGCTGAGCTATGTGGCTGTTCCTTTTCTATTCAATTTAAATAATGGTTTGATTTCTTTTCCAAACAACATTTTGCAAGATTTCTTTCCTCCCCCCTACATATGCCAACACTATCAACCACATATCAACTATATATCAAAGTCATTTTGACTCGTGGGAAATGATACTCATTGTGACTTTAACTTGCATTCTATAATGATCAGTCTTACTGGGGACTTTTTCTATGCCTATTGATGATTTGCATGTCTAGCTGTAAGAAATGTCTACTCAAGCCCCTGACCCACTGTGAAGTACTTTGCCATCTTTGGTGTGTTTGTTCACTTGTCTCTATTGAGTTGTTTGATGTCCTTATATATTTTGACATACATGTTGCAAATATTTTCTCACAATTTTAGGTTGTTTCTGTTCATTGTTTCCCATGCTGTTCAGCACATTTTCAGTTTGACATATCATTTGTCCATTTTTGTTTTTGTTTTTGTTACTTGTGTTTTGTGACTTAATTCCAAAAAATCATCATCTAGATCATTTCCTAGTGTTGTTTGGTTTCTTTCTCTATGCTCTTTTCAGGTCGATGAAATTTCGGCTGTAAGCCCTTACACTATCTTAAATTGATTTTGTATATGATGCAAGCAAGGGTTTAGGTTCATTTATCTGAATGTATATATTCAACTTTTGGAACAGCATTTATTGAATAAATTGTTCTTTTTCTATTGTGTATTCTTGGCACTTGCTTGAAGAAATAATTGGATATTGTACATATTCACTTCAGGGCTGTTTCACTGGCACTTTCTCTAGTTTGTTTTAGTCCATGGTTTTGCAGCATAGTTTAAAATGAGGTACTGTGATGCCACAAATTTTTCTCAGTGTGTTCAACATTGCTATAGTAATTCAGTCTTTTGTTATTTATAAGTTAATTTTAGTCCTGTTTTTCATAGTTCTGTGAAGAATGTCGCTGGTATATTAATGGGCTTGAATCTGCATACAACTCAGAATTCCTTTTCTGTAACCCATACCTGAGATTGTCTACACTGAAAGGGAAAAGGTTTAATTTGGCTTTCAAATGTGTTTGGCTACAGTCAATAATTAGCTTGATTCACTACTTTTTGTCGCTGGTGGGTTGCTGTACATCATGACAAAGCAGTATTATAAGAATAAGAGTTGGGGCTGGGGAGATGGCTCAGTGGAATAAGCACTGCCATGGCAAGCACAAGGGCATGATTCCCTTGATTTCACCCAAAACAGAAACAAACAAATAAAAAAGAATAGGAGTGGAAGAAGAAAAGGGAAGCGTGAGATAGTCTCCAAACCCCTTTAAGGGAACATCACCCCAAACTATAACATTTCCCTGTAAGTCCCCATTTTTAGTTTCTACCAATCCTCATAATGCCAAGATGGAGACCCCAGGAGGAGTGCCCTCAGGTCAGAGTAGGTTGTAAGAAGTTAAATGGTATACAGAGAAAGGAGAAGGGTGAAATAAATATGCTGATATCAGTGAATTTCGCCAATAGAAGAATATTTGATAAGTATGCTAAGAAAGGAGATTGAAAATATGACTTACCTAAAAGTTCCAGGCTTTCTTTGGTAAATGATATAAACAGAAGAAACAAATAATTAGAGTAATTCTGAGGTTATCAAAAGGTGGGTTAGGGCAACCCTGTGGTTGCTGAGGAAGAGTATTGCTGTCAGAAGGATTCAGACCCATTTCTTCACCTCAGTAGTGATGAAGAACAGTCTGATACAGAACAGAAGTATTTCTTTGATCCTTTTCATACCTCATATATTGACATGTATTTAGGGATTGGGACAGAGAAGATTTTCTGGAAGATTTTAATCCTTGGAATTGTCATGTCACCATATTGGTCATCAAGCACTCTGTGGCCCATGTTTTTTCTCCTATACCCAAATGTATGGAAATAAGACAAAAAGAAGTTTTACAGAGAAAATTCCTTAATTAGGAAAAGGATGTGAATTATTCAGTTCTAATACTTCACATAGCTTCATACTTGGTACCTAAGAGAAAGTATGCTGGATTCCATTTGCTAATATAAAACAGTGCCCATCAGTTAGCGTCATAGTCATCTGCACTGGAAAGATAATCTAGATATATAAAGCTATCAGTAATGACTTCACATCACAGTATTAGGTTCTACATTAACAATTAGAAAAAAATAAACACATGGATTTGACATTTCTGCAACCTTAACAGATTTCTTAGGAAATTTCGGATACCAAAATTATCTTTCTGATCACTCTCTCCAGGAATTAGGGCTTCCTGAGATGAACTATACACAGGAAACAATTAAGTTGTGACTCCATTGTAGGTAGTTCCACTGAATGAGATTTGCCAGCTCACTGTCATCAGAGAAAGAGATGGAAGAATGCTTTTTTCCTCTCTTCTTTCAGCATGAAACAGGGTTAACTTTATCACTTTGCACTTGATGCGTGATATGGGACAGCCACTACTAATTAGTTTTCAGAAGCTGCCCTCTTCAGCACTTCATTTGCTGTGGAGAATGTTAATGTGCGTCTCGCTCTCATCTCTGACGCATCACTGTTCTCCTAGGTTACCCCAGCAGAATGCGCAGAGCTAAACTGGAGCAAGGTGTGAGTTTAGACAAACACCCTACTACAGAAAGAATGAAAGGCCTCTTGGCAGATTAGCTTGAAAAAATAGTTTGATACCTGGTAATTAACTCCTTCTTCAAATGGGTGTTAAGTTCACACTGTGATCCATACACCCTGACATAAAATCAAAGACATAACAATAAAATAATAAATAATGCCAATCTGCCGTGGCATTGATTAGGAAATAATATTGATATATAGCAACTATAATATAGTGAAGATACCGTAAAGGGTTGAGGCCGCCTTACATCAAAGAGGAACTAACTTTTATAAAAATAGTTTTATTCCCTGCCATATTTGTGTGCATAGATATGAATATTATTTATGATTTATGGATTTAAAAATGTCACTGAAACTAAGAAACATGAGATAACTTGGTAGAAGTTGGGCACATAAAATGTGGTGTGACTGGAATTCTCAATATGTTTGCATCTTGTAGCTAGGACATAATAAATACCAGAATTGGTGGGGGACAGTCAGTGTTTAAAAGAACTTTCCGAAAATATCACTTTTGATTTTACCCTATATTAAAGTTCTTTAAAGATGTAAGTCCCAACTTGCAGCAGCTTACATTTTTCACTTTTGTATTTTCTATATTGTCTCAATAATAGTAAGAAGGGAAAATTTAAATTCTCCACCTTTAAACAGCTTTTCTACTTTTATTGCAATTCTATAAACATCCGAGCACTCTCAAGGAAAAATGAGAATAATTTTCAAATTACCAAGGGAAAAATAAATCAAATTATATGCAAGAAGAAAATAATTAAGAGTCTTAGTCATCTAATTTTTTATCATTTGTGTAGAGTCATAAGCTATTTTAATAAAAAATGCTCATGTAAGTTTCAATTACATCAAATTCTTTGCTTTGATTATAGTATTTTCTAAACTTTCTTTGTAGTTGGATGCAGAATAGGACGTCAGACTGGGACTGGAATATGTCTAAGGCAAAATCTACCAATGTCATTGAACCAATTATATGTTTCAATACTTGAAATTTATACAATTTCAATGCTAGAAAAATGTGTGTGGTTGATATTTGTGTTGTTTCATATTTTTTTACATAATGATTAATTGAAATCTGGAAAATATTGTGTACGGTAAAATATGTTCTATGTACGTTTAGGCAGATGTGTGTGTATACACATTTATATCCATTGCATCTGCCAAAAGATTGAAACAAAGACCTAGAATGCTGAGTCTATTACAAAATTTTCTTAGATTCTGGAGAGGAAACTTCCTACTATGCCAACCTTGCATATTGTTTTATTTTATTTTTTATTTTTTTAACATTGTTTTATGTTAACCTTTGTTATTTGATGCTAACTGAAATGAGATAAAATGTACTGAAAAAAAATACCTTCCCAGGGAGAGGAGCAACAGCATAGCATGTATTAATTAGAATACAGTTTTTATTCTAAACGTCAGCACAATTCTTGCTGATACATTTTTTTGTGATGTACATGAAAATAAACTCTGATATAAAGTATATATATATATATATATATATATATATATATAAAATCTATCTCTGTTATATTTATACATTGTGATTTGTTATACCCTCATGGATCTATTAATACAGCATTATAAAAATTTATTTATAAAACATCGCATGGTTCTGAACTTTCTTTTAAGTGTTGAGAAAAATTATGGCATTAAAAGAAAAAATGCAAACTATGCTTTAATGTATTTTTTTATATATAGCAGAAATCTCCAACTTTTTTATTTAAAAGCACATTGAAAAACGGGCTGATTACTCTCAAAATAGTTGTTAAAATTTGTATTTGACTATGCTAAATTGGATACTATGGCTAGCTTGGTGCACTCACAGCAGAATCTGAGTTTTAAGAAGGGTTTTAATGTGTCCACATGCCCAAAAGACGTCAAGGAACAGCTTTAGTAAATGTGCTTTAGGCATTTCCCTGTAAAATTTCTTTTTGCCTTAAAACTATATTAAGAAATTGTTACATTGCAAATCTTTTATTCTTTTAAAGTCAACATTAAGCCATACAAAATATTTAATATTCATTATTTTGCATTTTGACTATATTATCAGTTAGATAATAGAGCTATTGTAGGAAAAATGTTCATCATATTTGATTTGTAGCTTAATAGAAAGTAACAAATTAAACTAGGAACATGTACATGACTTAAAAATGTGTCAAATTTTTCACCTCAATAACATTTCATAATACTTTAAGATATCGCTTTCTCTCTCTACTTACAATTATTTTGTCTCCTTATTGTGAAGTATTTAATGAATCCTCAGAAGAAAATATAATTTTCTTTTTAATAAAAAATGGAATTATTAAACATAGCACAATTATAATGTCATTATTTCAATAACACTCATTTCAACTTGTAATGGTTCCCTTGCAATGTGTTTAAAATTTTTAATTCTCTTTTCTAAAGAGAGGATAAATGTGTATATTTCAAAAAAAGGCAAACTGTCTAAAACTATGCTGGTTTCTTCAGTCTGAATATTTCATTTTGTTTTTTTCACAAGTGGGGCTTGAACTCAGCCCCTTGTGCTTGTCAAGGAAGTGCATATTCCACTGAGCCATCTCCTCAGCCCGGCATATTTCAAACAGTAGTCTAACAGCCCTTTTCTTTCCCTGAATAAGGTAGCTAAATTACCATATAGCTCTGATAATGGGGACAGATATGAAAATTAAAATAAAGCAATCAAGATTAAAAAAGGATTCAATTAAAGTAAGAAGAAGCTGGATTTCATCACCCTGCTTCTTTTTTCCAAATGTTATATTCTGGACCTATTGTTCATTTTTATTATTTTAATAGGAGTTGTATTTCTTACAGCCAAAGATTCTTGTATTTACAAAATATATCCTATGTACCCTCACTTAAATCATAATATCAAGTTTCTGGTGAGCTTATATCTTAAACTCTGAAAGAAAATTTGGCTCCTAGAAAATAGAAGGCACTTAAATGAATTAAGAATCACACTATTCTAAAGAGATACATGAGTAGGGTGTTTAGAACGTTATTTTCAACTGTAGGTTTAGTAAAACATCTATTGAGAATCTCCTAAATGTTATACATTATGGATTGAAATGCAAACTTTCTGGAAGCATAGTAGTGAGAGAAAACTTGAATAGTAATAGAAAAATTACTTTTATTTTTGCTTTTAACATAATTTAATTATTTATTAAAATATTAATCAACTTATCCTATTTTTCCCAAAATATTTCAATTGACTTGACTATTATTTTCATCCCCTGGCTTTATTTTTGCACTGAATAAGCATTTAACATGTTTATTAAATTAATACTTAATGGATAATAAAAGATAATTTTTATGAAATTAAATTATATATGTAATCAAAGTAATAAATATAGTTTATTTGATTACATTTCACCAGTGCTATCTCTTATAGAATTGGTTATAAAATTTGACATCATCCAATATTAATCTCTAACTTAAAGAATTATGCTGAATGAACTACATACATGGCTCTTTCCTAAGCTTCATTCAGCTCTGAGGAAATTACTCTCTAGAACCTTTCAGTCTATTGATTCTTTTTTTTTTTCTGAGAACCACGGATTGAACTCAGGCCCTTGCAATTGCCAGGCAAGTGCTTGTTCTACTGCGCTATCTCTCCAGCCCCAGTGTATGATTCTTTTTAGAGTATTTTTAACAATAAAAAAACATTAATTTAATCAAAATTTTCCAGCCGGGCGTGGTGGCGCATGCCTGTAATCCCAGCACTCGGGAGGCTGAGGCAGGAGGATTGTTGTGAGTTCGAGACCAGCCTGAGCTACAAAGTGAGCTTAAAGCCAGCCTGAACTGCATAGTGAGACCCTGTCTCAAAAAGACAAAAAAAAAAAAAAAAAAAAAAATTTTCCTCATGACATCTTTTTACATTTTATTTTGCTGAAAGAAAAATCGTTTGAAAAGAAAACATTTTTTGGTGTACTCATAATATAACTGAGTTCTCAATATTCATTGTGTTATTCTCCTAACAAATGTAGAAGGCAGATAATATAATTGCCATTTTATAAATTTAATCTACTGAGGGCATAATAAAGTTAAATGAATGTCTCAGCCTCACAGTAAGTAAATTGATGATACTGACATTAAATGCTGTGACCAATGTAGGAAACAAGACCTTCCAATAAGTAAGAATTGCAAGCTTTTGGTTTCAATTGAGTTAAAGAAGTGCAGAATTCCAGTGAAAAAGTGTTGGAGCTTACATGTGCTTGTCCAATAAAAGATAAATTGTTATCTTCAATCACTAGTACTCAGAGATGTGGTTCGTGACCTAGTTTCTCAACACTTCATTAATACATGGGCTAGGAATTTTAATCTTTTCACTAAGCCAGCCAAAGACAAACTGTCTATTGATCTACTGAGAACATTGACCTTGAAAGTCATCCATTATGAAGCTGATTCAACTAGGTTATTTATTTTTCTTTCCTGGTACTTGGAATCAAACTCAGAACCTTGCAGTTGGGTCTGAGCTATATCTCCAGCCCTTTCAAATTGTTCTAAAGTACCTCCCATTTTTTTTCTAGCAAGTTGCATTCCATTTTCCATTACAGTTTCAAGGACATTCAATTACAACTTGATATCAAAGTTGATGACAGACATACATGTTTCTACATTTTAAAAGATACTTTATTGATGAGTATATTAAACTTTCTCTATCTGCTCATATTTTGTTAAGTATTCTGTTCTGCTAAGATGGACACAGGAGGGGACTGAAGGGGAAAGGGAATGAACACCTAAATAGCTACATCATCTGGTAGATTTAGTTCTCCCCAGTAACTGACTATTTCACTTTAGTTATAGTTCCTAAATGTGCTAGCATAGATTTTCCTTTTCATTTGTCCACATTCTTTAACTCTTCTGCAAAATAAATGATATACATTGCTTCCATGACCACTCAGCAATGGAGACCAAATGTGAATGTAGTGTTAGAGAAAATGGTACTTTCCTTCTAGCTTGAGATTCAAGATTTTAGACTCAAATTGGCTCTTTCATCTGAGTCTGAACTTCTGTCAGTGTATTTCTTTCCTCTCTGCAGCCCTTCTTACTAACACAGCAAATTGATATTTCTAGCTTCTTGATACAATTTACAAGCCTTGAGAAATCAAGAATAATGCAGCCAAGTTCCTTAAGTCACATTGAAGTTGTTCAGAAATGGGCACCCTTTCACAGCTGAGCCTCTCTTTCCTATGGCTATCTCTGTATCTCGTCTTCCCATTCCCATTTCACTGCACGTCTAGATGCAGGCATTTGACTTCCTTAGTCTATTTTGCTTTGTTCACACTTTGCATCCTAATATGAATAAAATGAATTCTAGCAGGTGTGTCAGTGCACACATATATTTCAAGCTCTCTCACGTTGAGGCAGGGTTACAGTGAGTTGGAGGCCAAACTGAACTGAGTAGTGAGAACCTGTCTCAAACAAACAAACAAACCAAAGTAAAATAAAACCAAAAATAATGAATGTGTACTTTATCCTTCTCCTATATCATGTTTATTTTTCCCTAAACTGTGAATGAATTAAAAATTCTCAGATCTGATTATTTTCTACCTTTCTTGTTCCCTGAATGGGAACAAAATTCTGAATCGTTTCAGATGTGGAATTTTTCTGAATGTAAAACTTAGGTGTCACAGTTTTTTTCTCACCAAAGACAAAACCTGTATTTCCCTTGGAGTTTTGACATAGGAATGGAATTCACATATATATTCAATTGAATATACATGTCAATATATACACTGATAAAATTAATTTAATTATTAAAATGATCTTTAGGACTACAAGATAAGCCCTGAGAGGACTTCACTGACCACATAGGAAATATAAAGTTCATGTGTTGGTACATAAGTCTTGATCTATCTAGGTCTTAACCATCCAGCAGAAAAGTATAAAAATGAAGTATACATCGTGGGGCCATAATATTAAGCTGAGCTGTAAATGGCTATGGTCGACAAATTCTTTGAATAACTCACTATTGTTGTAGAATGCTGGACTGTGTTGGATTGTGGTGTCGCGTTCAAGCACCTAAGTTAGTTGAATGTCAATGGAGTGCCCACCTTTGACAGGTGTAGACAAAGGAAGGGGTGTAGAAAGAAAAAATCATGTTGTGTGTGTATAGATAGTACAGTTGGGATAGATAATGCTGTGCTTCTACATAATTCTATGAGAGGCAAGATCTGCACTAATGGTGGTTGGAGAGGATATTATGCCGGCTTCTAGTACTATGGTCATCCACTAGGAAAATAATTATTGAATTTTTTATATAATT
>PVKA01030919.1:0-26800 GCA_004027165.1 Ctenomys sociabilis
AAAAAAAAAAAAAAAAAAAAAATTGAACCTAACCATTGAATTTGATTCAGTTCTCATTCAATTTGGTTTGTGACCAGAACTGTGAAAAGAATTAAGGTTGCGAACCAAAGTGCCACTGTACTGGCTATAGAAACCTTTGAATTCTTGTCTGGCTGAGCACAGTGAAATGAATCTCAAGAAACCAATTCCACAGAGGCTCTTCTTAAGTAGGGGGTCTCAGGCACTTTCTTCAAATGAAAGGTCTTGTTGATCACTGAGATGCCCTCAAAGCATGTTTCTTTTTATCCCTGTGCAAAGGACTTGGATTCTTTTCAATGATCTAATCACTGTAGCAGCCACCTCTTTTGGTCCCAACTTTATGCATGGCTCTCTCTGGATCAAGATTTAAGTTTTCTAAAGTTTTTTTACTCTGTCTTTTGCCCCTGAGTCTCACTATAAATCTAACTAAAAGCAGGTAGGAGTACCCAGCCATAGCCTGAATGTTGGGCTATCTTGAAATTCCCTCTTCCTGTTTAGTCGATTGCCCTTAATCTCAGTCCTCTTGCAAAGTCTCAGGACACAGCCAAAATATAGGAAAAATTTTGGCCGGTGTATAACACATATGGCCTCTAGTCCAAATGCCATCAGAGTTCTTGTTTCCAAATGAAATCTCTTGAGCCTGGTTTTTACTGTCTGCATTCCTATCAGCACTCTGGTCTTACAAACTCTAACCAAAACCATCAATCAAGCTCTGCCATCTGTATTCTAAGGCTTCTTCTCTAGCTCACATCTCTAAATCTTTCCAAACTCCAGCAAACTTATTTCAAAGGCTTCTGAACCACAAAACCACAATACCACTTGCTGGTACAAGTTAATTATCCCTCCTTCACTGGTACGAAATATTCAACACCAGAAATTTAAAGGTTTATTTGGGCTCACAGTTTCAGTGAACAATAGGTTGGTTCCAAGGCAGAAATATCATGTTGGAAGGGTGTGGAGGAGCAAAGCTGCTTAGTTCACAGTGGTTGGGAAGCAGACAAGGGTAACAGTGCCAGAGAAGACTGGTTGAGGGACCACATGTAGTATCCAAGGTTATGGCTCCCTAACCCACCCAGATATACAAAGAAGCATGCTTTAGTAATGTGTAACACTTCTTAATCCAATGAAATTGAGATATCAGAATTAATAGTCACAGATTCCAAGAGGAAATGTGAGTTAGAAATTTATCAGATGTGATAAATCATAAAGAAAAACTAAATCTGAAGTTCAGAGAATTTTTGGCTAGGTAGACATTCGGTATTTATCAAAATATCGCTCAGGCCTATCTCATAGAATTCCTGTAATGATGGTTAGCCTCTATATGTGCACTGTCCCATGTGGTATATATGTCTTGAAAAATGGCCAGGCTGGGCCTGGGAGATAGCTCAGTGGCTTAAGTGCCTGCCTGGCAAGTGCAAGGTCCTGAGTTCAATCCCCAGTACCAAATAAAAGAAAAATGGCCAGACTGTCTGAGTAACTAAACTGTTAATTCTCATTGATTCAAATAGATACACGTTGTTAGTGGCTATGTATCCAACAACCCATATACAGATGGAATGTAAATCAATGTGATTGGAGAATCCTAAATGGACAAGTGCAAGAAGAGAAGATCCCTAAAGTTTGGCTATCAGTGTGGGTCAACAATATGGATTACTAATGGCTCAGTGGAATAAGTGCTTCCCTGGCAAGCACAAGGGCCTGAGTTCAATCCCTGGTTCTGCCAAAAAACAAAAAATAAACAAAAAATAATAATAATATGGGTTACTGATAAGGGGGTATCACCATCAACAACAAAACAGAAAAATAGTAGTATATTTTATCATTCAACAATGAATCATTGTATTTATATACTATATATACAAAATACACATGTGTACATTACACATACACACACACACACACACACACACACACAAATGGGTCTCAAAAATGTTAAATGAAAAAAAAAACTGAAAAGAGTTTCCACAAGATCAAAAGCAGACAAAAGAATATACAATGTAAGATTTCAGATGTGATAAACCATAAAGAAAAACTAAGAAATTATCCAAGTGTGGGACAACATACAAGATCTTTTTGTTTGTTTGTTTGTTGAGACAGGGTCTCACCATGTAGTTTAGACTAGCCTTGATCTCACATCAATTCCTGCCTCAGCCTCTCAAATGCTGGGATTATAGGCATGTGCTACCATGCTCAGCAAACATATGGTATTACATACCTCTTATATACCAGTCATACACCTCTTACATATTGGTCATATATGATCTTATATATCTCTATGTAAAGATATTTGACCAGAAAACAAATGCTGAGAGAGTAGGTATAATAAACAGGTTAATAGCTCAGGCTCTCACACCATACATACATTGGTTAAATCTATGGTCTTCCAGGGAAGAGCTGTGTGGTTATCTTTCAATTTTGTGAATTTCCCTCTCAAAAAACCTTACCTTGAACCACTGGTTGGTCATCCTATTCCCTGGACTTCAATGAAAGTGCAGTGGGAGAGACCCATACAGAAAATCTATATCTAAAACAAAGCATTTAATTACATAAAACTATTAAAATAGATGCTTCCTTTAGAACTATAAATTGTGAATGCCGAGGGCAATCAGAACTAAGCCTAATCTGTACCAAATGAATTTAGAAAAAAAGAAATTATTCTGAGTGGCAAGAGGACTGAAGGAGGTACCTTACTACCTTCTTCTTTTTGCGCAAAAATCTTTTTGTGTACTGCAAAGGATGTTATGGTGTCCTGGAAAATATGTACAGCGGGGAGAAAGTTCCATATATTCTTCATCTGCATGAGGCCCCTCTTAATATCACTGCTACCATCACAGTTCAAGCAGTAGAGACTAAGTCCATTGCATAGGCAGGTTTCTCTGCCTCAGGTGTCCATCTCTCTCTTCTCCCTTACATCCTATGCAGTCACAGAATTTCTAAACTACCATATTTATTAGGTCATCCCAGCTGAAAACTCTTATTAATGACTTCTTATTATTCATTATTATCCCACTGTATTAATGGGGGGAGGGGACAGCTCAGTGGCACAGTGCCTGCCTAACAAGCATGAGGTCATGAGTTCAATTCCCAATTGAAGAAAAGAAAAAAAAAAGGCCCAGGCAAGCATTTTCCTATCTTTACGGTATGGGACTAGGGCCTCCTAATTTCCTCAGGGAAGATTCTCTGAAGTTTCAACTAATCTCTTTGCTGTCCTCTCAACACAAATTACCCACACACCTAGGCTAGATTACACCCACACCTACCCACATTCCACCTCTTCAGCTATTCCCTCTAAGGCCAGCCTAGACACGCTAATATTGCTGTTTCTCATTGTGTTCCTAAACCTCGAACTGTCCATCCTGTCCATTTTCTTTGCCTTATCACATCCATCCTTTTCAGATGGCTATACTATCATGCCATGTCAAACCTCTCCAACCAAGTCAAAGTTTCCTGGGAGGCAGGCAGGCAGCCCATGTACTTGCATACAGCGTCTATCCTGGTACCCTGCATGTGTAACAGGTCCCACATATTATTGATTAAAACCAGAAGGGCTTCACATAACGACCTAAGTGGGGCCAGACAACACTGCCTATCTGTATCTATTTACTATATGTGATGCCAACGCGAGCACGTCTATCTCTATTTACAATAAAATATATGTGGCGTCACCGACACCACTGAAAATTTCGAGTATCAGAGCAGTGCTGAAGTGGAAGGAGCGCGCCACCGGATGGCAAAAAGAACCAGCCACCTAATCCTGATTTTGAGACAATCTCAGCAACTATGGGGAAATCACACGATCCCCTTTGGCCGCAGTTGTCAAAGGGGTACATAAAGGAGCTGCTACGGAGAATCGCAAGGGATCTTTAGGGTCCCCAATACCCTCCACACTGTCTCCTTGCTGCCGCTGAGACGGGCAAACTTTTACAGTTCCCAACGCGGGCATTTCCCGGGTCCTGTAAACTCCGTAGCCTCAGGAAAAAGCTGACAGCAAGGTGAGAAGCGGTTCCCCGGGGCTCACCGGATTCCTCCACCCGAGGGCTAGGGCGTCCGGCAGGTCGCCAACCCCCCAGGCCGACGGCCCAAGCGGCTCCCGGGGCTCGGTCAGACCCCACGTTCCCTGCACTCGTGACGCCTGCCCTGCGGCTCCTGCTCACTGCCCGCGCCCTTGCCGGGCCCCAGCTCCCGCCGCCGAGCCGCCTTGCCAGGCTCTTGGGCGGCCTCGGCGCGGTCGCCCGCGCCCCAGGCTGGCGGGACCGGCTGCGTGAGGGGCGGCGGCGGCTTTAAGTGCTGAATCACCACTTTGCAACGGGGCGCCAAACCGCCGTGACCCGCGGGCCTGGAGGACCGGGCGCTCTGGCCGCTTACCCACAGAGACGCTCCTGGGGCAGCAGGCGGGTGACGAGGACGGAGCGGAGGGTGGTGGGCAGCGCGGGGTGCAGCAGCCACGCGAGCCGGTACCGCATACCCCAGCGCAGCCACTGGGATCACAGTGAACGCTTCCTCCTTGCGCCGGGAGCCGGCCCCGCGCACTGCGCATGCTCCTTGCGCGCCGAGCCCCGCCGCGCCGCGCCGCGCCGCAGGAAGAGGCTTCCGCTCCGGGTTTTCCGCGGAGCCCGACCCGGCGAGAACTGCGGGGAGTAGGTTTGCTGGAGATCTGGCGAGAGCCGGGTTCTGGCCCGCTAGCTTTGAAAGCCCGGCCCCCAGGCAGCTCTGCAGAGGGTTGCAATTGGCGTTCCTGTGCGGGCGGATATGAGGATCTGGTGTGGGCTTGGGCGCTGTAGTGAATTACGCTCCGTTCTGAGGCAGCTGTGTTGGCCCAAGCCCGGGCTCTCCGGGTGTTGAGACGAAGTCCCTGCAGTGGCGGCGAGCGCGCGACCTCGGGCTCCCTCTACGGCGCGGAGGGACCCAGGCCTGGACAGGAAGCGGAGGAGTTATGAAAGGGAGGTTCGGCGCGGACCCAGTTGTACGTTTCCGAAAAGGGGTCCCTAGCGGTTTAAAGACACAGGTGCACAGGAGACAGGCTCGGCGAAGAGGCTTTTGTGGTCAAATTCCGAGCAGAAACGATTACTGCGTACTAGTCCTACTACTGTCTGCCTACTTCGGCCACTAAAGACAAGAATTTCTTTGCCCGCATTGCACCCACAAATAACCCCGTGTTTGTTATGGATTGGAAATTTTTCATTTTTAGAGGGGGTAGGTGAGGGATTTGGGGAAGAATGCAGTTAGGGATAGTGAGCTCCCTTCGCCAAGTACTTCTACGTGTCTGATGGGGCCAACAAAAATTACAAGGAAATGAGGATCAGAATTTTTTTTTTTTTTTTTTGCCTCAAGTGTCAATTCAATGGGAAGGTACAGTAAACACGTTGGGTGAATGTGATACAGGGAGAAAAACTGATCTTGGGTGGATGACCTCCAAATGATATAGGGAAAAATGATCTCCCACCTGACGAGTTCGTGTTCTCTAGAACTGAAGAATGAATTTTAGGAACAAACGGAGGTTATGAGCAGAATATATTTATTGAGGGAAAGAAAGCTCAAGTCTGAGAGGGAAAGGGGGGGGACGACCGGTAGTCAGCCCCCATGGAAGCTGTCTCTCGTCCAGGGACTTTTGTAATGTAAAATCGGGCAGGTCTACGGTGGAGAGAATGGGAGCATGCTTAGGTAGATGAGGGGTGGGACAAAACAATGGTCAACCAATAGGATTACAAGCACCCTTGCTCAGGTAAAATTTATTAAGTTCGGGACCAAATGCAAGTCATGTAGCAAGCAGGCATGAATGTAGAACAGGACTTTATCAGTCATCCAGTAGTGGTCGGATTAATGATTCTTGGTCTCCCTCATGGTGGTACTCAATCTCAGATGCCAATCTTCAGGGAGGTCGGCATTTGTTTGATCTTTAGTCTTGAGGCCTGGCCAATGGCAGAAGCATTTGTCCCTCCCACAGTTGTAAGGTATATTGTCCTCTGTTATCTTCTTCCAGGTCCTGGCCCTGTCTGACTACCTATAATATTTATATCTGATTTGGCTGCCTGCAACAAATGCATCATGAAATACCTAGAGACTTGATGATAACTGCAAATACATAGTTTTTAAAAGAAAATTTTTAATTTTGGAAACTAGGAATTGAATCCAGTGCCTGCACACTCTAGCTGTATTTTTTAGCAAGTCACTGAATTGCCCAAGCTGGCTGGGCTCAAATGTGTGATCCTTCTGCCTCAGCCTCCCAGAGTCCTAGAATTACAGGTGTATACCACCTTCCTGTGATGTTTAAAACCACCCTAAAATATTAGTCCCAGTGCAGAGAAGGCAGTTCTCTTGGAGCTGCTCTGATGACTATTAATGAAGACTATAGAAATATAGATATGAAACAAAAGCTTAATGTCCCAAGAGAGCAGGGAACACTAGACAGCCCAAGGAGAGCTGCTGTCTCTCACTTGTAAAATTCCCCTCAACCTGGGATTCAAGGGTGCAGATAACAGCTTCTCCTGCATGCTCCTAGTTCTTTGATCCCTTGCTGGGATCTTATTAGCTAGCATTTGTGTAGAACTAGTATTAGGCAAATGGTTGAAGTCAGTAGATAGTAGTTTGTGTTCACTTAAGTAATTATACACATTCCTGACCCTGCCTTCAGCCCTCAATAAATGTGAGATGCTTCTGAGGATCTGGGCTCACTTGGAGAGACACTAATCTCAGTGAGACCCTGAAGCTATATTAATCAGGTCTTCTGGTCATTTCTTTCAGCACTGCCCATAACATACTACAGAAGACTCTGAATGCATTCATTCTTACTTAATGGAATTGATAAATAGTTTCAGTATAGAATAGATTCTATTTTGTAGGTCCTGAAATATACAATTTGGGGTGCCCCCTTATGAAATAGAATACAAATTATGACTATAAAATAAAACTAAAATTAAACATGTAGAAAGGGAAAATAAATCACAGCAAATGACTCAAGACTTGGGGACTCAAAACTCTATTAGAAATACAAAAAAAAAAAAAAAAAAACAATACATACATAGGTCTGGGGATGTAGTTCAGGTCCTGAGTTTGATTCCTGTACCAAAAGAAATGTTTACATAAAAGTATTTACAAAATGGACAGGTGGCACACACACATAATCCCAGTACTAAAGAAGCTGAGGTAAAAGAATACCACCTTTGAGGCCAACCTTAGTTTCATAGTGGAACCCTCCATTTAAAAGTTTTTAAACCTTCTATAGAAGGGTGTTAGTGTTAGAGGGCTTGCTTCAGAAGGCCACAGATTTGAGTCCCAACAGGGCCCAACTGGCTTTTTCTCTAGCACGCCCAGTTTGACATATACACAAGAGAGGGACTTGCAGTTTTAATTTCATTGTCTTCATGCTAACTCTACCTCTGGTAGGAATGGATGTGCTGAATAGGAAGAGGTAATAAAGTCTCAATAAAGAAGATATAAACAGAAACACAATTTTGAGAGTGTATAATGTGCCTGGCATTATCCACTGATCTTCACACCACCCCCAAAATGACATTCCCCACTTACCAGGGATGAGAAAGCTGTGGCACACAAAGGTCACGTACAGTTGTGCATGGAATCCAGGACTGATTCCAAAATTCTCTGGCTCTTTCACTTACTTATTGCTGCACAGGTATGTATTGAGTGTCACTTAGATGTCAATAGTAAAAGTGCTGAGAATAAAGCTATGGGAAAAAAATACAAAAGTGTTCATCTTTGTGGAGCTTCTGGCCATGCAGGGAAGCAGAAAATGAGCAAGTAATAATATGGAGTGAAAAAACACAGAACAGGGAGAAAAGCAGTAGGGGACTTTTGTGGGGATGGGGGTTGGGAATGGAACTCAGGCCCACACATGTGCCAGGCAGGCCATTGTGCCACTGAGCTACATCCCCTGCTATATTCCTTGCAAAGGACTACTTTTAAATGAGATGGTCAGAAAAGGCCTCTGTGAAGCGACATCTGAGCAGAACTCAGAGTAATGACAGAGTGGGCAGCAGAAAGATCTGTGGTATGTTTCCCACCCTTGTACAGACCTCAGCTGAAAAGGGAAAACACTAGTAGTAGTACCCTGAGTCCAGTACCCCGGTTAAAATAAGGTTCACCATAGAGCTGAATCAAAAATTTCTAATGAATGGGGAGTGGCTATAAACCCAGTAGTGATTGTTGGCAGATAGATACTTATTTCCTAATTGAAAGACTGATTCTTTTCTCTCTCTCTCTCTCTCTCTCTCTCTCTCTCTCTCTCTCTCATGTCTCTCTTTCTGTACTGAAGGGTTACTCTATAGCCTTTGCATAGAATGAGTTTAAGGCAAGCCTAAACCACATAGACCTGTCTTAGAAAAAAAAAAAACTAACAAAATGAACAAAAAGAACAACAAAATCTAAGATAGTAAAGGAAGCTGGGGCCGGGTTGATGGCTCAGTGGAATAAGCACTTCCTTGGCAAGCTCAAGGGTTGAGTTCAATCCCTGGTTCCACAAAAAAAAAGTTTTACTTTAAAAAATAAATAAATGAATAAAAATAAAGGAAGCTATACACAAAAGAATATGTACTAAAGAGGAAGGACCAGGGAGATAGATCAGTGGCATAAGTGCCCATCTGGCAAGTGCAAGGTTCCAAGTTTGATCCCCCAGTACTACAAAAGAAAAAGAGAGTATGTACTGTTTGACATTTATATGAAGGTAAGAACAGTGAAAAACCAATCTCTGTGCCCTGTGACTGGGCACACCTATAATCCTCACACTCTGGGAGGCTGGGGCAGAAGGATTTTAAGTTTGAATGTAGCACAGGCAACTTAGTAAGACACTATTTAAAAAAATAAGAAAAGGGTTATGGTTGTAAATCAGTACAAAGGCTGAATACCCAGCACCATAAATAACTAAAAATAAATAAAACAGTACCATTCTACAGTGCTAGAAGGTAAAAGAGTGAGTACTGATTCAGGGTGACAGAGACAGAAAAGAAAAATAAGGTGAGGCAGCTGGGGTCTGTTTTGCATGGGGAGTACATTTATAAATTATTTACATTTTTCTGTCTGCAATACTTCAGTAAAACCTCCAGAACTATATAATCTTCCAAAATGTGAGTCGGAGATTAACCAAAGTAAAAAGTTTGGTCCTTATTTGGACTCTGACTTGAAGAAGCCTCTTGTGAAAAAATAAACTTCAGACAAACAGGAAAAATGGGATAATGGTGATGTTACCTTTATAGATATGTTAGAAGCTACAATTTTTTTGTTTTATTTTGTTTTTTAAAACAGTCTTGCTATGTAGTTCAGAGTGTCCTGGAACTCACTATGTAGCCTAGGCTGGTGTAGAATTTAGGGCAATCCTCCTACCTCAGCCTCCCAAATGCTGGGATTACAGGTATGTGTCACCACGCCCTGCTTCCCAAGTGTTTTTGTTTTTAATTTTATTTATTTATTTGAGACAGGTCTTACTAAATTGCCCAGGCTGGACTCAAATTTGCAATCTTCCTGTCTCAGCCTCCCAGCATGCTGGGATTAGATTTGTGAGACTTGTAGCTCAAAGCTACAGCTTTTTAAAGAGTCCTTTGGGGCCAAGGGGGAGAGCTCAACAGTATAAGCTCTTGCCTGGCGAGCGCAAGGTACTGAGCTTAATATATATATATCCTGAAATAGTATGAAATTAAATAGTATTCTAGGATCTGGTTCAGAAAAGAGGGTAGGAGAAAGTATACATAAACAGTATTGGTAACCAAACATAGTACTGCACACCTGTAATTACAGCATTAGGAAGACTGAGGCAAGATCATGTTTTCAAGGCCAGCCAGGACTACACAGAAAGACACTGCCATAAAGCAAACAAAAGTCCCAGTACTAGCCAAGAACTGATCAATACTGAAGCAGGATGAAGGATATTTATTATATTATTTTCTTTGGTACTCTATGTACCAATTTCCCATCCTTTCCCCATAATAAATGGTTTTTAAACATACAACAGTCTGTTGGGGATGATGGTGCACACCTGTAATTCCAGCAGTTGGGAGCCTGAGGCAGGAAGACTGCTGTGAGTTCAAGCTAGTCTGAGCTACATGGTAAGTTCAAAGCCAGTCTGAATGGTCTCAAAAATGAATAAATAAAAATAAATGTATAACAGCCTATAGAAGTAAAATATCTAAAGGCAATGTGAATTTAAAAATGTTTTAGATAAATGATTTATTAATTATGAATTTGTTAAAGGCTGGGGAGATAGCTCAGAGTAAGTGCTTGCCTGGCAAGGGCCTGAGTTCAATCTCTGGCTCCACCAAAAAAAAAAAAAAAAGAATTTGTTAAGAGTTCTTGTAAATGATTCATACTTGGTACTGGGGAATGAACCTAGGGCCTTCACATTTAGCTATGTCCCCAATCCTTTTATTTTGTATATATTTTTAAAAAGTCACAAAGTCCTGCTAAGTCACTAAGTTGACATAAGGCCTTGATAAGTTACTAAGTTGCTCTGACAAGGCTCAAACTTGTGATTCTCTTGCCTCAGCTTCCCACAGTGTTAGAATTACAGGCATGTCACCATTCCTTCCATTTGCTGTATCTGTCCAATAGTCTTTTACTGTCTAATCTAGACTATCTAAACTAACTAGTCTTTATCTATCCAATAAATATAATGGGCCCTGGTCCTGCTTTCAATGTTGAGAACACTGAAAAGAACAACCAAGTATATTTTTAGAAATTTGTACCATAGTGTTAGATAAACAAGCAAGTTAATCTTACATAAAATAGTTTCATACTGAGATTAAAATGTATTAGGGTGACCATATACCTTCTTGTCCAGTTTCACCTCACCAGCGCTCCTCTGAGTCAGGGTAGGCAATAAGGGTCTCAGCCTGTGTAGTAAAGAGGCTTCTGCCTGTCCTGGCTATTGATAAGGAAGTGCACATGGAATAGATTAGGTGGCAGCTCAGGCCCACTTAATCAGAGCAGAGGGCTCCATGTATGAGCTGCATACTCAGCTGTCAATGGACAGCCCACATCTGTGGCTCTTCTCCTGTACTGTTCCCTAGGTTCCCTTCCCTTAACCTTTTTTTCTTCTTCACAACTCAGGAGGCTGAGGTAAGAGGATCACTATCACTACAAATTCGAGGCCAGTCTGGGCTACATAGTGAGCCAAGGACAGCCTGAACTATGTTGCAAGACCCTGTTTCAAAATAAATAAATAAAAATAATTATGAAGAATTTTTTAAAAACTTATTAGGTTGGGCATGGTGATGCATATCTGCAGTCTCAGCACTCTGGAGGCTGAGGCAGCAGGATCACCATCGGTTGGAGGCCAGCCTAAGCTACATAAGCAAATTTGAGGCCAGCCTATATACTACATAGTATATAGTATCTCCCTGTCTCCAAAAAACCAAAACACTGTTTTCAATGTTTGCAGCACATAACAATTATATTCATCTTGGGAAGCTGCCACATGTGCATTATATATCGCAATTCTCTAATCTCTTTCCCTTCTCTTTTACAAAAGAGCTATCACTCTGTTTCCTAATGTTTATCTTTTTTTTGCTTTTTGTTTATATTTTCATATAACAAAAGCCATGCAATATTTAAGCTTATATGTCTGATTTATTTTTTTCTTTTCTTTTTTTTTTTTTTTGTGGAACTGGGGATTGAACTCAGGCCCTTGCGCTTGCCAGGTAAGTGCTTATTCTACTGAGTCATTTCCCTGGCCCCTATGTCTGATTTATTTCACTTAACATTATGGTCTCAATGTATATCCATTTCCCCACAAATGATTGAATTTATGCTTCTTTATGGCATAGTAGTCCACTGTGTATAATTACATTTTCTTTCTTTATTCATTTGTTGATGAACATAGAGGCTGCTTCCAAGATTCAGCTATTAAAAGAATGGAAATAGAATAGCCTTTCCTGGACCTCATCTTGGTCTGATGGAATTTGTATCTGTAATCCCAAAGAAAAAATTACTAGAATTAAAAAAAAATCTAATTTACCATTTCCAGTACAACTCAAGATGAGAATGAAGAGATAAATATATATGGGTAGTTGTGGGGAGCCAAGGGTGTCCTAAAGTCGGTTAGAACAATGGCTACAGGTGGTAGTAAGCCTGACAGCACCTTTGCATTATACCAAAGGAGGGAGGAAGGGACAGAAGGAGGGCAGAAGGGAGGGAGAGAGGGAGGGGGCAGGCATGCAGGCTGAGGCAGAGGCAGAGGCAGAGGCAGAGGCAGAGACAGACAGCAAATCTGTATATCACAAATTGAGTATCTCACATTTAGGAGTCAGTGCTAGTCTTCACGCCAAGATATCAAGCCTCCAATCTCAGCCAACAATGTGGCATCAGACATGAGTACTACTTGGGAGCTATAGCCAGGTCAGAAGTGCTGCTTTAGAGGGTATACATCAGTACTTCATCTACACCCATCTGTGTTGCTTAAAGCCAGTTGAGGGGATAAAGAAATATCCTAGTCACCTCTGTGTATATCTATACACAGAAATAGAACCAGGTTTAGCCAAAATGGAGACAAATGCTCTTCTTCCAAAGAGACTTGTCCTGTTGGTCCTCCACACAAGGATATGCATGTATCACTGTAATATCATGTCTTTAATTCTTTAGGGAAGATATCTAGAAGGGGAATAGCTAGGTCAAATAGAATTGCTAGTTTTTGTTGGGTTTTTTTTTTTTTTTTTTTTTTTTTTTTTGGTCTTTTTGAGACAGAGTCTCACTATGCAGTTCAGGCTGGCCTTAAGCTCACTTTGTAGCTCATGCTGGTCTCGAACTCACAACAATCCTCCTGCCTTAGCCTCCCAAGTACTGGGATTACAGGCATGCGCCACCACGCCCAGCTCTGCTAGTTTGTTTTTTGAGGAAGCGCCATAATGATTTCTACAGTCTATGGACCATTGTACACTCCTACCAACAATTTTTTCTGTAGCCCCTCCAACATTTGTTATTTGACTTCATGATGATGGGCACTGTTTCTAGTATGAAAATCTCAGTGTTGTTTTAATTTGCATTTTTCTAGTGGCCAGAGATTCTGAACATTTTTCATGTGTTTTTTTTTTTTTTTTTTCAGAACCAGGGACTGAACTTGTGCTTGCCAGGGAAGCACTTAATCTACTGAGCCATCTTCCTGGCCCATCATGTATTTATAGCCCTTTTTTGTGTGTGCAGGGTCTCACTACACAGCCCAGACTCATAGTAATCCTCTTGATTTCTGCCTCCCTAGTGTTGGGATTACAGGTGCGTGCCACCACGCCCAGACTGGTTTTTTGTTTGTTTGTTTTTATCCATGTGTATTACCTCAAGAAGTTTTTATTCATTTCAGTTGCCTGTTTTTTGACTGGGTCTTTTGAGAGTCTCTAATTGCTTTTAATTAATTAATTAATTTATTTATTTATTTATTTTCATACAGGGTCTCACTATGCACTTTGGACTCAGCCTTGGTTCGGAGTAAGCGTAGCATGTGGTACTGGGGATCAAATGTGGGACCTTGTGCTTGCCAGGCAGGTGCTTAGGACGCCAAGTTATCTCCCCAGGCCCTGTTTTAGTTCTTTACGTATTCTAGATATCAATCCTCTGTCTGAGGTATAGCTGGCATTTTTTTTTTTTAACCTACTCTGTAGGTTGTCCTTTCATGCTGTGGATTATTCCTTTCACTGTGCAGAAGCTTTTAAATTTGATATGATCCCATTTATTGATTCTTAAATGAAGAATTTTAAGATGACGGCAGAATGCTCAAATTATATTAATTTTTTGAGACAGGGTCTTGCTATGTAGTCCAAGCTGGTCTTGAACTCACTATGTAGCCCAGGCTACCCTCAAACATGTGGCAATCCTCCTGCCTGAGCACCCCAAGTGCTAAGACTATAGCCATGTGCCACCACACTGTGCAGTTATATTAATTTTGGATACAAAACTATATATTCAATTATGATTTCACTTATTTGAAATATAGGCAATTGAAAATAGATCAAAATATTAGTACTAAGGGGCCGGGGAGATGGCTCAGTAGAATAAGCACTTCCCTGGCAAGCTCAAGGGCCTGAGTTCAATCCCTGGTTCTGCAAAAAAAAAAAAAAAAAAAAAAAAAAAAAAAAAAAAAATTAGCAGTAATTGCTGGGAAGTAGAAATCTAGTATCTATATACTGAAGTCCCAAACACAATGAACAAAGAATATGAGTGAAATATTCAATGAATAATTAAAAACAGTTCCCAGAATTGAAAGAAATAAAATGCAAGACTGAAAGGATTCTCTGAGCACTTAGCACAATGAGTGAAAATAAATGCACACCAAAGCATATCACTGCAGTTTCTAGTTCAGTTTCCAAAATGAAATGCTGTGGTATGAATAGGCATAATAATCTAAACACAGATTTTTGATTTATCTAAAAGTTGTAGGGTTGTGGTTATGGCTCTTGCCTTGCTTGTATGAGGCCTTGGGTTTGATCCCCAGCTCCCAAAAAATAAAAAATAAATTGCACTATTGGGTACATAAGGCAGAGAAAGTGGAGAGGACAGTAAATTTTAGAATTACACCCCCATTTACAATAAATCATCTACAAATACTGTCTAAAATGTACTAACCGAAAGGTAACAGTGCATACAAGTTTCTTGTAAAACTGGAAATGTACGAATGCTAGATAAACAATAACTGAAGGTGTTGAAAGTGGATGTATCATGGATAGAGATCTGGAGTTACTGGGGCAGGGTGAAGATAATTTTTTGTTGTTCTTGTAGACTTCTGAAGTATCCTTGAATTTAAAATGTCAATGTTTTACTTTAAGAAAAAGAAAATTAATGTAAAATACTTTATACATGAAATATACACTCTTTGAAAGAGAAATGCTAGACCAAAGATATCTGTAGTAATGTTGCATTACTACAACCCAGCTCAGCTACATTTAAAATACTGTCAGTAGGCTGGGTGTGGCAGTACAGTTTTATAATCCCAGCACTCAGGAGGCTGAGGCAGAAAGCCACGAGTTTGAAGCCTACCCAAGCTACATAGCCAGTTAAAGCCATCATGAACTACACATCGAGACCCTGTCTCAAAACAAAAACTAATCAAACAAAAATCAAAACAATAAAGAAAACCCAAGAAATTTCTAACTATAGGCAGATTTTAAAGAGAGGCGTTATTAGTTTAATTATCTTGGTCTTGGCAAGAGCAATATAAAATAACATTTCAGAAACAACTACCCGCTTAGTGCCACAAACTGTTACACATGAAAGACCATGGCCATTTCCATTAGATTTAGTCTTGAGCCCCATTCAATAATCAGCCCAAATTTCCAGAACCCTGCCGGCGCAAAGTACTCAGTGAGGGTTTGATACTGGATGAGGGGGCCGGATGCGGTGGACATGTTATCCCAGTACTCTGGGAAGCTGTGGCGGGGTAACATATGTTTGAACCCAGCCTGCGCATTTCAGTGACCTAGCAAGATTCCGGGGATGTTTCTCAGAGCCGAGGGCCTGGGTTCACCATCCCGGAGGTGCGGATGCGGATGAAGTGTGCAACTACTTTTTAAAAGCTATTATTACCTTTGCTGTGTGAACCTAGTAAGGAATGATAGAGAAACAAAATTTATGACCTCTCAAGTTTCTTCAGGAAAAAAGGAGTGGCAAAGGAAATAAAAAGGATTGCCCAGGACGTTGAGGGGCCAAAAGTTCTGGTTAGCACCAGCCGACCAAACGAAAAAGATTGAGGTGCTGACATAAAAGGATAATGAGTTCGATAGGGTCCATTTTTAAAGCTGCCAGGGAGCCACCTAAGGCGAGTTATCAATGGACCACTGTACAGAACAGATACGGCCAGCGTTCTGAGCTGTAGATATTCGTAGGTGGAAGCACACAAGCGTACAGTAAAGTTTTCCACTGCACTTTGGCTGTAAGAGGCAAAAAAATGATTCTCGTGGGATGTGTAGCCCAGAAGGGTCGTCCAGGACTAGTTCGAAATGTAGCAGTCGGAAAACGCGTTTCCGGAGCGCAAGACACGTTCATTAAACAGCCTAGTCCCGGCTAAGAAGCTCCCAAGAGAGCCGCAGGCAGCGAGCGCGGCATGCTGGGAATTGTAGGCCGCGCTACGCGACTTCCTCCGAGGCCACGTAAAACCCGTAGGGCAGCAAAAGTCCTTGCTTTGTCGCATGGAACCAGTTAACGATGATATCTCATCACTAAGGAATAAATTCATAATCCTCCAAGTAACATTAAGTGTGTACTTCATGAATTAGAAGAGCCCGTGATACCCTCAGGACTTGATACTAACTGTACTTCAGGACTATGTTGGACGTTGCCTCCGTGAAAGTGGCTCGCTGTGGACCTCTGTTCAGTGTGGGATGGAGCCTGGGTCCTTGCACTCGCCAAGTAGGCGCTTAGACCACCGAGCTATTTCCCTGGCCCTTAAAAGGTTATAAATACAACCGCGGCCCGTCTTTCCCGAGTGCTCACTGTGCTCATCTCACTTACCTCATCTCACTTACTTACCCTGACAAGCTTATCAGTTCTCACCACAACCCTCTGGGACTGTTCCTGTTATTTCCGTTGTCAGAAGGAATTTTGGGTTAGCGGCATTACGGAACTTGAGCAAGGACACACCGAAGGACCACACAGCTTTTCTACAATACCCTTACCGGTTTTTCACTTTCCCGCAAGCCCCCGGCCCATGGGCGGGCTCCAGTGACGACACCGTCTCCCATGATGCCTTGCGCGCTCGTGCTGCTATTGGTCTGGCAGCTAGGCTGCTTTTTCAAATTGAGGCGCGGAGTCGTTGGTCAGGTCGGAGGCTGGGGCGTGATTGGGAGATTCGGTGGTCTGGCTCCTAAGAGACTTGCGCCTCTGCCTGTTAAAGAGCCCCGGGGGGGGGTCCAAGGGCCGCCTAGCTACTTGCGTAGGTCCTCCTGGCCACACCGAGAGAGGAGGCGGGAACCCAGGCCAGCGCCTGTCGCTGGGCATCTCCGCGCCCCACGCCGTCCAAGTCCTTTCTTTTTGGCTGGACCAGTCATGGCGTCCCAGCAGAATCCCTCAACAAAGAAGAAAGACGATAAGGGGAAGAATATCCAAGTGGTGGTGAGATGCAGGTAGGAAGAAGCTGGCAGTGTTCGGAGCGCCGGTGCTTTGCTGCTGTGCCCCCTTCTGTGCGGCGCCGGGTGCAGCCTAATACTGGTATCTCTCAAGGGGATCAGATGTGTTTCTTCGTTTTACAAGGTCTTTTTGGTAAAGGATGAGTGGGATCTGCCCCAGTCTCCTGAGTGCTGGGGTTGGATTGTCTGGCTAGTGTCTACTTTTAGATGTTTGGGGTATTTTGTTTTGGCCTCATTCTTGTAGTTAAAAATAGCCTTGAACTCCCTATGTAGACCAGGGTGACCTCCAATTTGCAGCGAGCCAAGTGTCGCAACCACCACCCCCGGCTCTACTTTTAGATGTTTATATGTCATAGTTAGACTGGTAGTCAGAAAACAAATTTGATCATTTTTAAATGAAAAGTGCGTTATTCGTTTTTAACTAATTGTAAAGATTTAGGTGTCGCTTTTCTGTGCTACTTAATGCAGTTTGTCAAGAGATAGGCTGCGTACCTGTTTCGCAGCCCAATTTTGGGGTTGTCGTCTCTATCACTTCCAAATAATCAGTAATGTGTTCTTTATTCTAAGTGCAGTATCTTTATTTAAAAATGCACATTACTGAATTTAAGCATTGAGAGTTAAATTAAAAAGCGATTTTATAGCCGGGCATGGTGGCGCATGCCTGTAATCCCAGCACTCGGGAGGCTGAGGCAGGAGGATTGTGAGTTCGAGACCAGCCTGAGCTACAAAGTGAGCTTAAGGCCAGCCTGAACTGCATAGTGAGACCCTGTCTCAAAAAGACAAAAAAAAAAAAAAAAAAAAAAGCGATTTTATGAAGATCAAGACAGCACTGGAACGTCTGACTGTAGACTGAAAGAGTTTGTATAGGGGTGTTCAGCTGTCCTCACTAGTTTCCAAATAGCGTCTCAATTTATTTTTCTTTCTTTCCTTATCTTTTTCTTTTCTCTTTCTTCCTTCCACTTTTCTGAGTTGGTTGGGTCTTGCTGTATTTTCCCTTCTGGCCCCAAACTCAAGAGATCCCACTGCTACAGTCTTCAAAGTAGCTGGGTCTGCAAAAAGTGCCACCTACTCTCAACTTCTCAGTTTTAAAATGATGTAGTAGAGAAAGAGCAAAGTTGTAGAAACTTGTTTAGTTAGACTTTGACATATTTAACTGCTCTCTGCAGTTTATCAGTGTATGTGGAATGCGTGGCTACTTTTGTTCTTGCAACCTTTCTAATGATCTGAAAGTGTTCTAAAACAAAAAGATTGTTTTGAAAAGCCTGAATCCACAGACATTCTTGGATTCTTGTTTACTTAGCTGTGGTGAACTGAACTTCAGTTATTAAAGGTAATGACTAAGTTTCTAAACTACGTTTCCGACAGGAAACTTGCTGGCAACCCTAGGTGTACCCAAGAACACTTAGCAGTTGTGTTTTAGGGCTTTTGTTTTTGAAGATTTTGGAAAAGATTTTAAATCAACAGCATATATATCAAAGGCAGATTTTAAAATAATTTTGTGTAATAAAGCCTGACCATGTAAGTTTTTCTATGTACTTTTAATTCTTTTCAGTTCCTTTTTTTTTTTTTTTGAGATACCGTCCAAGTATTCCTTGCAGGTTCCACAGTCCTCCTTCCTCAGCTCTGAGTACTAGGATTACAGGTTCATGCCACCATACTTGGCATTTGATTTCTTTTTTTATTGTTACTTATAAAACAATTCAGACTTATAAAAAATATTCTATAGCTGGGTGTGGTGGCACACATCTGTAACCCCAGCACTCTCAAGCCTAAGGGGTGGCTGCAAATTTGAGGCCAGCTCGTGCTACATAAGGAGATCCTGTCTTAAACCAAAATAAATAAATAAGTTAAAATGTTCTAAAGAATACTGCAGCAAATTGCACAGCTATCACCCCCAATTAAGAAATAAACAGATGGATATTGCTAGAGTCTCCAGTGGCTTCCTTCATTTTACTGTTTTTTCCAACTGAAAGAGAATTACCTTGTAGGACATGCATTAGATTTCTTTATCAATGAAAAGTGATTAGGTTATAGCTAATATGCAAACAATAATTTTCATATAAAAAAGTTTATTTGCCATGTTTTGTTTTTCTTTTATGGTTACTTTTCTCCTTCAGATAGCTTTCATGTACAAGCCAGAATTTCTTTCACTTTTAAAGGCTGTGTAGTGTGCTCTTATATGCATATACCACTTTTTGTCACTTGTTTTTCAGTGGATAACTTGAGTTGCTTCTACGTTTTAGATTTTTGTGAATAATACTGTTGGGACATCATTTTGCCATTGTCTCTTTGAAACTCTGATAAATTTTTTTATCGGATACAAAAGTTACATTTCTTCTTATATAGGTCTTGCTTTATCTTGATCTTAACCATCCAGCAGAAAAGTATAATAACAAGGTAATGTCATAATAATATGCTGAGCTGTAAATGGCTCTAGTCAACAACTTCTGTGGATAGCTCACTACTATTGTGGACTGCTGGACTGTGTCGGAGTGTTTTGCTAAATTCAAGTACCTAGAGTATTTAAATGCCAATAGAGTACCCATCTCTGACAGGACTAAACAAAAAAAAAGGGATACAAAAGAAGGAGCATTCTGAATTTGTATATACAGAACAGTTAGGATAAATATGCAGCTACTTTTGTATAGTTCTATAAGAAGAAAGATTTGCACCAATAGTGTTTGGACAGGATATCCTGTCTGCTTCTTGTACTATGGGTAACCACTAGGAAGACAACAATGTAAAAAGTATTAATTATTGAAACTGTACCATAAATCAGCTTTTAAAAGAAAAGGTATACAGCTACATTCTCTTAATTCAATGAATAGTGTTTGTGAATAGAATATCATGTCTGCAACTTGTACAACAAATAACCACTAAGAAAACAATATATTAATTATTGTTATAATTAAAACAATGTATTAATTATTGAATCTGTTCAACTAATATGATTTGAAACTGTCTCACTGCTATTTGTTCTTTGATAAAATTATGAAAATATATAAATAAAATGAAAAAAGATAAAAATAAATAAAATTTTTTGGTTGTTTAGCCAGAAATACAATCACAGTCTTCATTTTTTTGAGGAGTTAACATCCTATTTTGAACAGTGGCTGTATCATTTGACATTTCCACCAACAGTGCAGAAGTGTTAACATCTTTACCGCTGCTGATTGTCTTTTCTTCAGAGCGCTAGTAGAAGCAGTGTTATTTCTATAGTTTTGTTTTCCATTCCCATCTTTTCCTATGCTTATCATCCATTTCTATATCTTCAAGGAATTGGCTATTTAAGTCCTTTACCTACTTTTATTGAATTTTATTATTGACTTTTAGGAGTTCTCTATAACCTGAATGTTAATCCCTTTTCAAATATATGATCTATGTAATTTTTTTATTGCATTCTGTGGATTGTCTTTATAAAACGAAGGCCTTCCTGCTGAACTAATATCCCCAGCTCAGTTTTTAAAAAACTTCATTCAGATGTGTTTTATTATGTTATTTTTTTTGCTTTTAAACTTAAAAATTTCTTCCCTTGTTAATGACAGAGCAGTTATCATGATTAGGTCATTAAATGAATTAGTCACAAAATGAAGAGTAGTATATAGAATGCACATTGCACTATTCAGAACAAAGACATGACTAAAAGAAACTCCAACTTGATGATTTTGCTTTTGTTTACGTAACTTGCGTGCAGTACATGCATGAAACTACTGTATAACCAGCAAAAATTACTATACCAAAAAAAGACATAGAGGCTCTAAAGAAGATGTATGGAATCATACAGAAAAAAAAGGTCATAAATCCAAATAGTTGTCAAACAGGCCATGAAACAATACATATCTGCGCATGTTTATGATATGTTTGTTTCTTATGTGGAGTTGGCAGATGTCAGTTACACACCTTAATTCCTGTTTTATCTCCTTTCTCTCTCTTCTCTGCCTTCTCTCCATCTCTTGATCCCCTTCCCATTGAGAAAGAGCTCTTGGCCTGCTTTTATTTTTTTACATTGAGACAGAGTCTAAATTGAGTAGGCTGGGCTTGAGCTTACAATCCTATCTCCTAGAGTGCTGCAGTTACAGTCATGCTATGTCCTGTCTTTTGATGCACAAATCTAAACATTTTTATGCAGTCACAGTTATGTCTGTTTTTGTTATTGCTTGGTCTTTGGTATGACATAAAAATAACTGCTAAATCCAGCATCATGAAGTTTTTGTCCTATCCTTTTTTCTGAGTTGTATAGTTTTTGGTGTCCTTAATCTTCAACCCATTTTAAGTTAATTTTTGTATATATACCTTTTTTCCTTTTTCTTTGTCTTTTTGAGACGATGTCTCATCATGTGTAGTTCAGCCTCGTTTTGAACTCACTGTGTAGCCCAGTGGCTATCCTCCTGCCTCAGCCTCCTGAGTGCTGGGATTACAGGCACTCATCACCATGCCCAGCTAGTTTTCCCAGCACTATTTGTTGAATGGTCTTGGTCTACTTTTCAAAACCACTTTGCCTATGTAGGAGAGGACTTCTTTGGGGGCTGTATTTCTGTCTTTATGCTAGTACCACACAGTTTTGTTTTTATTTTTGTGTCTTTTTGAGACAGGGTTTCACTATGCAGTTCAGGCTGGCCTTGAACTCACTTTATAGCCCAATTGGCTTTGAACTTCCAGAGATCCTCCTGCCTCAGCCTCCCTAGTGCTGGGATTGCGGGTATGTACCACCTTGCCTAGTTCTTACTATTACCCTTGTAAATTTTGAAATTTGGAAGTGTGCATCCTTCAGGGCTTTCACACTGAGCTACATCCACAGCCCTGTTATTTTTTTAGTTTGAGATAGGGTCTTACAAAATCCTTCAGGTTGTCAGAGCTGAGCTCACACTTGTGATTCTTCTTCCTCAGCCTCCTAGAGTGCTGGGATTCCACATGGTTTTTGTTGATGTCTTTTGTTGTTGTGATGCTGAGGATTTAATCTAGGGGTGCTGTACCACTGAACTACAACCTTAGCCTTTTGTTGTTTTGGTTTTTTTTTTTTTTTTTTTAGTACTGAGGATCAGACTCAGAACTTTGCACTTGCCAAGTGGGCACTTGTTCCTCTCCTGGCCCCTGTTTTCATTATATGTTAAATAGTTACATTTATTGAAACTTCTGGGACAGTAGCAGGAGGAACAGCCAAAAGATGAAGGTTAAATGGGAGCCCTTTATATTTTTGAGAAAGGGTCTGAAATGCTTAGGTTGCACTGGAGCTCAATCTACCTGCCTCAACCTACCCAGCATGTGGCATGACTAGTAAGTGCCACTCACCTAGCTATCTCAGGTCTTTTTTCCCCAGTCTATGTAGCTAAGGGCTTATCAATTTTGTTATTATTTATTTATTTATGTATTTATTTATTGGTCTTCTCTTTTATTATTTACTTCCTCTTGTCTTGAGATCACTTTGTTGTTTTTTTTGGTGTCTTAAATTGTAAATTTAGGATATGGACATGAGATCTTTGTTTGGTTTGGATTTGGATTTTTTTTGAGACCTTTTCACCACGTAGTCCAGGTTTGCCTTTAAGTAGTTATGTATCCTAAGCTAGCCTTGAACTCAAGATATTTTTGTCTCAACCTCGTTGATCTTGGATTATTTTTGTTTTATTTTATTTTGTTTTGTCTTGCCATGCTGGGGATGGAACTCAGGGTGTTGGGTTTGAAAGGCCTGGACTCTACCATTGAGCCAGACACCTCTTAAGAGTTTATGCTTTTTTTTTTTTGTCTTTTTGAGACAGGGTCTCACTATGCAGTTCAGGCTGGCCTTAAGCTCACTTTGTAGCTCAGGCTGGTCTCGAACTCACAACAATCCTCCTGCCTCAGCCTCCCGAGTGCTGGGATTACAGGCCTGTGCCACCACGCCCGGCAAGAGTTTATGCTTTTTAACACAAGGACTTGTAGGTATAAATTTCTCCTAGCCATGTTTTTGTTGCATGCTAGCAGTTTTGGTTGGTATGTTGTTGTTTTCATTTGTATTTATCTCTAAATATTTTCAAATTTCCCTTATGATTTCTTCAGTTATTGGTCATTTAAACATACACGTTTTTTAAATGTGTATACTTTTCATCTGAAATCCTTTGCAGTTTCTATTCTGTGTACCAGACAAGCCTTTCCATCAAAATATCCACATGCTAGCTTTTCTTATATTTCGTATTTGGTGAAATACGATCTTTATCTGAGAAGCATTTCCTAGCCACCCTGAAACAGAGCCTATGTCTTTCTCCATCATCACTTTTTTTAATATTTTTTTACTTTTTGAGGCAGGGTTTCACCAGGTAGTACAGCTGGCCTTGATTTCTCACTTTATTCTCTGCTATGTTCCCATTTTCTACTTGTAATAAGTACTTGATGACTTTTTGTGAAGGGAATGAAATTAGTAGTTCTCCACAGGACAAGAATTTTCTTTTTTCTTCTTTCTTTCTTTTTTTTTTTTTTTTTGGTGGAACCGGGGATTGAACTCAGACCCTTGCACTTGCCAAAGAAGCACTTATTCTACTGATTTATCTCCCCGGCCTCTATTTTTTTTTTTTTTCTTTTTTAAACGCTGAGAACTGAAGTCAACACTTGCTAGGAAAAGTGTTCTGCCACTGTTATATAACCTCAACCCACAGATGTTTTTCATTTTCCCTTCCCTCACCATTTTTTTTTCTTCTTGTCTGTCTGTCTGTCTGTCTGTCTGTCTGTCTGTCTGTCTGTCTGTCTGTCTGTCTTTTTGAGACAGGGTTTCACTGTGTAGTTCAGGCTGCCCTTAAACTCATTTTGTAGCCCAGGCTGGCCTCACAGCAATCCTCCTACCTCAGCCTTGAATGCTGGTATTACAGGCATGAGCCACCACACCTGACCCCTCACTGTTTTTATTGTTTCAGCTTTTATATAACCATGGTGATGCCAACAAATTGATTAATTTGTTAGGATGATCAGAAACCTTGCAATTTCTGAATAGAAAGATTTGAATAGGAAAATAGTGGCTGGGCAGTACTGTTTCTGGTAGTATAGATAGTCCTTAACATTCCTCTCAAGAGTTTTTAATAAATTTTAGGAATGTGTGATCCCTGTGGATTTCCAACTGCTCAAGTCTTGACAGCTTGAATGTTTATAATTCAATAACTGAATCACACATCCAGGCAAGAGATTAGGAATGCCAAGAGCAATAGACTAATTGAAAAAGCTTTAGCCACATGAGGACATTTTGCTCCTTAATGATATTGTTGATCTACCTTAGTATAAATTGTTTTTTGTTGAATTCTTAATACTGTGCATACATTTGGGTTTGAATAAGCATTAATACAGTTGGCAAATGGCAACACCACTAGGTATTAGCAGGGAGTTAAGTTTACTGAGATAATGAATTGGTCTGCCTGCTCAGAACTATGCTGAAGATTCATATATGCCAGGGAAGTGTAGGTACATTATTGTTAAATGGCAGTTTGGTTTGCCTAGCGATGAAAGGAAGATGATTTCTTATTTGACCAGTCCAGGATATCTTACTTACTTCCTGGGGAAAATGAACTCAGGTCAAAAGATTGCTTTGTTTGGCCTAGCTGTGTATCAAATACATATAGATTTTACTCTGGACTATGATTCTTTTTAATTTTCCTGTCACTGTTCTGATGATATTTATTAGTACTTTTACAAGTATTTGAAAGCCTGTATGCTAGGTTTTAGTGGGTACTATAGAAATGATAAATAGGCTTTTTCTTTACATGTCTGAGATCTATTAGGAAACACTAACAAATAATTTTAAGATAGGTGATGGTTAGAAAGGTTGTATAAAATGTGCTGTAGAAAGTTACTGCAAAATTTTAATGTGGTCTTGGTTGGGGTAGATGAGGGCCAGAAGTGGGATTGGAAAGATTCCCTAAGGAGCAATGTTTTAAACTAGTACCTCTTAGACAAAAGAGAAGTAATGGCTGAGTAATGATCAGAAAACTACTGATCCTTCTGCTTGGGCAGTGTAGCTCTTCCGCGTCTGTTTCTTCATTTGAGAAATGGAGAGCTGGGCATGGTGGCACATGCTTGTAGTCTCAGCACTCATGAGGCTAAGGCAGGAGGATCACCATGAATTCCAGGCCTGCCTGGACTACATAGCGAGACCCTGTCTCAAAAAAAAAAAAAAAAAAAAAAAAAATGGAGCCAATCAGTTGTGAGGATGAAGTGAATTATCACATGTTGCCTTAATAAACAATTGGAAGAATGAGTACCTGGCACATAGAAAGTGCTTGACATATTAGTCATTAGGTTTATTTTGTGTCAGATAGCCACCAAAAAGAATTAGAATTTTGAGTACAAATCTGACATATTATTTCTAGTATGTCATAACCAAATTTAGTCACTTTTAAGAATAGTGGGAATGAAATTCTGAAAAATAAGTTTAGCAATTTTTACACCCTAAATTCATTTGTTCATTCATTCTTTTTTTTTTTCAAGACAGACTCTCACTATATATTTAGGCTGACCTTGAACTCACTATGTAGCCCAGACTGGCCTTGAATTTATAGTGATCCTCTTGCCTCAATCTATGTGCTGGGATTACAGGAAACCCCCATCATGCTTCACATAATTTAAATTCCTTTAACATTTTCTTTAGGACAATTACAATTGTAATGTACACATCTTCTAAAGTTTTTTAAGAGATACATTTATGGGAGCTGAGATCCTTATAATTGTACTCTGCCTTAACAGCAGCATTTAATATGCATCTAATCCAAGTCAACAGTATTGTCACAATTTTACGTTCACATTTGTCCTGACTAATACAGTTAATATTCTTGGTACTCTCCTAAGAATTCTTGAGTAACTTTGTAAATTTCTTTTTATAGACCCTTTAACTTGGCAGAGCGGAAAGTTAATGCCCATTCAGTAGTAGAATGTGATCAAACACGGAAAGAAGTTAGTGTTCGAACTGGAGGACTGGCCGACAAGAGCTCAAGGAAGACGTACACTTTCGATATGGTACTTAGCTTTCTTAACAGGGTGCTGCTACTTGATTGTCACTGTGAAAAAAAAATCCTGACATATACATTTCCCCTGGAAATACAGAAATAGGGGGTCCCATATAAATGTCAGTTGGCTGCTTAAGTTCTCAGATGATTTATAGTGGGCTGAAGTACTTAATTATATACTACAAGTGAAAATTATTAACATGAATAATTTTGGGGTTTTTATCTTCAAGATGTCTTTTTTGTTGTCTTGTTTTGTTTTTAGGTTTTTGGAGCTTCTACCAAACAAATTGATGTTTACCGAAGTGTTGTTTGTCCAATTCTTGATGAAGTTATAATGGGCTATAATTGTACTATCTTTGCGTAAGCAAGACATTATTCTTCAAGTTGATGAAAAAGTTTAGATATGTGTGTTTAATTTTGATCTAACACTTTTTTAAATCTTGACAGATATGGCCAAACTGGCACTGGAAAAACCTTTACAATGGAAGGTGAAAGGTCACCTAATGAAGCATATACCTGGGAGGAGGTATTGTTTGTAACATAATTTTGTCTCTAATATGGCAGAAATCTAACTGAATAAAGCATGTTGTGGTGGCACATGTGTATAATCCCAGTGTGCCAGAGGCTGAGGCAGGAGGTTCTTGAATTTGAGGCCAGCCTGGGCTATGCTATCTAGAGACCCTCTTTTTCTTTTCCTTCCTTCCTTCCTTCCTTCCTTCCTTCCTTCCTTCCTTCCTTCCTTCCTTCCTTCCTTCCTTCCTTCCTTCCTTCCTTCCT
>PVKA01030920.1:0-11232 GCA_004027165.1 Ctenomys sociabilis
TATAAAAATGAAGTATACATCGTGAGCCCATAATATTAAGCTGAGCTGTAAATGGATATGGTCGACAATTTCTTTAAATAACTCCCTATGGTTGCAGAATGCTGGACTGTGTTGGATTGTGGTGTCGAGTTCAAGCACCTAAGGTAGTTGAATGTCAATGGAGTGCCCACTTTTGACAGGTGTAGACAAAGGAAGGGTTATAGAAAGAAAAAATCATGATGTGTGTGTATAGACAGTACAGTTGGGATAGATAACGCTGGGCTTCTACATAATTCTATGATAGGCAAGATCTGCACTAATGGTGGTTGGACAGGATATTATGTCGGCTTTTAGTGCTATGGTCATCCACTATGTAAATAATTATTGAATTTTTGATATAATACAGCTATAAAAAAACCTGTAAATATAATATCATGTATGCACCTTGTACAATACCAAAACATTATGAAAACAGTTTGCAATGTATTAATTCATCGACTCTGTATGGTTAAGTTGTTTTGAAACTGTCTGATTGACATTTGTATTTTAATGAAATAAAAATAAATTTTAAAAAAATAGTAATAAAAAAATAATAGCCATTCTTTCTATGATAAAATGGAATCTCAGTGGTGCTGTAATTTGCATCTCTCAAATGGCTAATGATTCTGAACATTTTTCTTATATGTACTTGCTGTTTGTATTTCTCCATCTCAGAAGTATGTATTTATTTCAGATGCCTATGTGGGGGTCTTTAAATTTCAGGGGTGTAGTTTCTTTTAATTCTTTCTATGTCATCCAGAATAATTCTTTGTTTGAGGAACAGTGACAAACACTTCTTCACATATTGTGGGTTGTCTCTTCACTCTGTTGGTGGGTTCTTTTGCTGTGCAAAAGATTTTTAAGAAGATGAGATATCAATTGTTGATTCTTTATGATAGCTCCTGTTAGATCAAGATCTTATTTAAAAAAATCTCTGTCTACACCAATGTCTTTAAGTTTTACTTATCTTCCAAGAGATTTAATGTTTCTGTCTTAATATTTAGATCTTAGATCTATTTCAAATTTAGTTCAGTGCATGGTGAAATATATCGGTCCAATTTTAATCTTTGGTATATGCAGAGCCAGTTTTTCCAACACCATTTGTTAAAGAAGTTATTTTCCTTCTAGTGAAAATGTTTGACACCATTGTCAAAGATAAGGTGGCTGAGTATGTGGTGAGCTATTTGTAGTCTATTTCATTGATCCGTTCAAAGATCTTTGAGATCTTTTGGGTAACTTTAATGTCCAACAACCAAGATATGGATTTAAAAATATGGTATTTAATATAATGGAGTACTACTAAGACATAAAGAAAACCTCGAGGCTTTTATAGATAAGTGAATGCAACTTGAGACAGTACTCAAGTGAAATAAACCAGGTCCAAATGTTTGTAAACATCAGATTGTCTCCCTAGTGTGAGAATCTAAAACAGTGAATAAGATAAAACATGTACAAAGATATTGAAAATTGGAAAGAACTTCAAAAGGAAAGAGAAACTCAATTGGCAGGGATGGAGAAAAGAAGGAAGAAGGCAAAAGGAAAAGATATGCACATAGTAGGTAAGATAGTTATACTATTAACATCTCTTAGTTCATTTTTAAAACAGTCTTATATCTTTTTAGACAATCAAATGCTGATATCTTGTACTCTGAGTAACTAATTTAAAGAAGTACAATAATCAATGTATTAACCATTGTTACCTCCCTATCATATTGTTTTGGAACTTTGTTTTCTGTTGTGTCTTATTTGTTTTCTTTAAAATAAAAAAGATGTGAACAACAGCAACAAAAACCTTATGGGTCCAACAAATGATTAATAAGGAAGTTAGAAAGTATTTTGAAATTAATGAAAATGAAAAAACCTACCCAGCATATCATAATATCTTGAAAATAATGCAACACCCCTGGGAGGGTGATGTCATTTAGAAAAGACAAGTCAACAGCCACAGATTCCAACATAAGAAAAGAGAATAAAAGGAAAAGCAAGCAAAATGAATAAGATCAGAAGAGAAACCATTGAAATAAAAATATAACAGTAGAGTAAACAAAATGAAAGGTTACCAGGCTGATCTGAAAAAGAGAGAGGCCAGCTGCTAATATTAGGAATGAAAGGGTTTGGGTCTCTGTAATCTCCATAGACATTAAAATGACAGTGAGAGATTTATGAACAATTTTTAGCTGGTAAATTTGACAATTTAGATGAGATTGGTTCCTGAAAATATACAAGCTATAGAAGCTTACTCAGGAAGAGATACGTAAACTAAATAATTGTGTATCTATTACAGAAATTAAATTTATGATTATAAGCCTCCTGTAAGAAAACTTCAGAGCTCCATGGCTTCACTGGTGCAATCTCCTATTAATTTAAATAAGTAATAATACCACTTGGTAAGAGTACCAGAACATAAATATGCTTTTGTTATCTTTCATTTAAAAAACACAAAACACTTCTTTAAATAAATATATCACTCTAGGCGCTTTCACACATATAAACGTGATCAAAATATACAGTGAATGTTTAAATTTTAAAAATGTATTAAAGTAAGAAATTGCCATGAATGCCATTCAATCTACTGCACCATGATCTGAAACCACTTGTCCCCTTGTTCTTACTACTTTCCAAAGCAGCTCTGGAAGTCCTCTTTTGTGGCTGTCTGTACAAGGTATAATGAAAAATGCAATGAATGCTGTGGTCAAGTGTCATTCAGTGAAAGACAGGCTTGTAAAATTATCACACTGTTTCCTCATCCACCATATTCACTGGGTCTAATAGCACTTAATTTGGGTCTAATAGCACTTAATTTCTGGCTCTTCGTTAAAGTCAAAATGACTGTGAAAGGTGAACATTTTGAATTGGTCCAGGACATTGAAGAAGCTACATACGTCACAACAGCTAAAGACACTCATTAGAATATATTTCCAGAAATTCTTCAGAAAGTGACAAGAAGCACAGAATCAGTGTATTCAAATCAATGGGGACTATTTTGAGGGCAATTCATGGCAATGTTTCTTTCACTGTAATTAATTTTTAAATTTAAATGTTCACCACAATTTTCAATCATATTTTGTATGTACATATAATATACTCATCAATACACATGCACACACCCATAACAGTTTCCCAACTTTGACCATAACACTTTGTCATCTAGGTTTATGGGTCTGGGCGTAGCATCTCTGTCATTCTATATTATTCAACATAATGAACTATGATAAAGCTAATATGAAAAGGTTGCTCTTTTAATACACAATGGGTGGAGGTTGAGAGATCAAACTAGGACCAGTTTGGAATTCTGGCTCTACCACAGCCTCATAACATGCTTTGAGTCAGTTACTTAACTCCTGAAGAGTTTTTTGTACCTAAAGTGCACTTATGATACCTGTTAGCTGGATTTTAAAACCAGGGGCCAGTGTCCAGGCATGGTGGTACACGCCTGTAATACCAGCACTCAGAAGACTCAGGCAGAAGGATTGTTGGGAGTTCAAGACCAGCTTGGGCTACAAAGTGATTTCAAAACCAGCCTGAAACAGCACAGTGGGACCTTGTCTCAAAAAGACAAATCAATCAATTAATTAATTAAAAATTAAGAAATAAAACCTGGTATCGGGCTTACATGAAAACTGCTTTCAGGAGCACATTAGACTCCATCGGGGGCTACTCCCTGCACTTCCACCTGCCTGGGCTCCAGAGGTGCAGTCTGGCCTTCAAGTTTTCTAATGGGTTGGTTCCTGCCAGGCAGAAGAGTCCGCACAGCTCAGCACCTCAGGGAGAGCTTTACTTAGTTTCTGTACATTCCTCAATCCTCTGCATGCCCCACAGGCACTGCCAACCAACACCATATGCCCACCCATGCCACCCCCTCCTAGGATGCAGCAAGGGCAGCCCTAGCTGCTCACACCTCTTCTGTACAGTGTCATCCAGCTCAATTTCACTGCCTCCCTAGGACTTTGCTTGCTGTAGAGCAGTTCAATGCCTCTACACTTTTATTTTAAAAACTGACTTTCCTGAATTTAGTCAATGAATGCATGAAATAAAAATTATTCTTTCTCGTATAACACTGATATATACCCCACCTATTTATACACTAGAGTAGAATATTAGACCATTTGCATTTGTTCTGTGGTTATGTTTTCCCCTCAAGAAAAGTGCTTTGAACACAAGAATAATTTTCTTTTTAATCACATAAAATACTTTGTTTCATTAATTTTGATGGTGCCAAATGAGCATAGCAGGTAACTGTGACACTCTTCTGCCTCTGAAGATTTCTTTACCTGTGTGTTGATTTTCTCACACAGTTCCTATCCTTTTTATATATATGATGAGCTACAATTTAAACCACATCTTCCCCACAGGACCTTTGCTTCTATCTCATCAAGACTTTAAATATCAGTGTGCCACTTATAAAATATGGGAACACTGGCAAGATATTTAATCTCTCTGAGCCTTAGTTATTTATAACTCTCAGATGAAGGTAACAGGCCATTGTGAGGGTCAGATAAGTTGTATCTGTGAAAGTTCTTTGAATATTAAGCTGGGATGAACAAATGAAAGGAATAATTATTATAGCTCTTGTCACAGTCTGTGACACAATCTGTCTCCTGAATCCTTCTAAGAACTCCAGGGATGGTAAGATTGTTTTCCTCATCTTCATAATCCCCTCACTCTGCCCAGCACATGCAATAGCACCTTAGGATGTGTTGGTGGAAAGGATTCAGTGCATATTGCAGTAGGCCCTTTTTCCTGCAGGGAAGCAAACATCTGCACAGTACTAATAATTCTGAAGATAACCATAGAAAACACGTTTTAAATGTACTAGCAGATGATTGTCAAAATACGAGGAAGGAGTCCTTCCCCTCAGTAAGTGCACATGCTCATAACCTGCAGAGCCAGTTACCAACCCACTTCATCAAATGAGCCTATAGGAATCTGGGAAACAGTAAGTCCCAATTCTTCTAAAACAGCAGTCCACACCAGATACACACTCTATTTTCAAGCTATGATATTGTGTCTTATTATTGCACAGCATTCTGGAGTACTCAGTCTTGTAGTAGAGCGGCTCAGCTGGAAGCCCATATGGGATAAGGGTCCAGCTCTTGTAGGGGAGCTTGAATTGGATGTGAAATGTTTATATTCAAATTCAGGGACATCGTCCAGCTAAGGGGGTGATAAAACTCTCTGTTGACTCACTGACTTCCTGCATCAAGAGGAAGTGATCTTGAGAACTCTTTTACAAACTCTTATTGATGTGATTTGTTCAGGAGCTTATTTTGACCCTCTGGATAGAATTGTGCCCGCCCTTTCTGAGTCCCTACCATTCTATGCTCATCTTTGCATGGCATACAGTGTGTGTTTCTCAAATAATGATGATCCCCAACTGGTCACACCAGTCAGATTTTCTTCCCTATGATGTGTGTAACACAGAGGCTGAATTAGTCAAATGGTATTCAGTTTGCCCATAGTGCCTCCAAAAGGAAATGTGTGTGACTTGAAGCTCTGAAAAAAAGCTGTGGGATGAAAATTCACATTTGTGACTCACTGCCATATAGCTAGCTATCATTCCAGATGATGAGAAAAGAAGGGGAGAAGTGGGAAGAGGAGAGAGGAGTGGGGAGGTGGTGGGCTAATGGAGGAAGACTGATGGCTTAGATTTTCATCATTTATTTGGGGAGGGACTTTAAGAAAATCCTTTGATCATCTTGAGTTATAGATTTCTTCTTTGCAATAACATTCACTTGTTAAATTTATTTGAAAATATAAATTAGGAACATTTAGGAGCCAGACACTATGTAAGATGTGGGAGAAACAATGATGAATGTGACAACAGCTTCACTTTAAAATATGAAATATATAAGCTAGGATGAGATAGATAAAAAAAAATATTCTGATAGGTTGTAATCAGGATGTTTTGATGATCCCTTTTGAGAAGCAGCTATTGTTACTCCTGGCAGATTGGGAAAGATTTCTGACAAAATGACATCTGAGAGGACACCTGAGGAATAAATTAGCAGTTATCTTTGTGAGAGCTAGGAAGTAAGAATAAGAGAACTGGACAGAAAAGACAAAAAACAGACAAGCCCACAGACAGGAGCGGGCCTGGGCTAATCTGAGGACCTGTCAGTATATATTTCAGTACGAGTTAAGAGTATGCAGTGTAAAAATAGCAGAGAGGAGCTGGACCCAGTGTCTTGGAGGTTGGTTGCAGGACACTGGCTTTTGTCTCAAGGAAAGAAAAAAGTCCACAGAAAGCTTTTATTCAGGAGGATTCAATATCTAAAATTATGTTTTAGGGATAGAATTCTTATTACAGTTCAGAAAGAGAATGGTCGATTAGAAAGCTGTCAAAATAGTCTAAATGGGAAGAAAGATGCCCTGAAACATGACAATGTAATAGAAATGAGAAAAAATATGCTTTAGATTCTATAGGCTATGTGAAGGTTGAGTAGAGATGCAGCTAGGGTTTTTTTGAGGTGAGTAAAAGTCAAGAAAAGTTGGACTTCAGCTTGAGGTGATAGATGGCCAATTATCACAATTCATCTGATCATTATATGTCATATACATGAATTAAAATGCTTCACTGTGCCCCATAAATGCATGGTTTCTATGTGGATATATATATATAAACAAATTGGACTTCAACAGTGTGATAGTATTTTGTTTTCAACAAGTAGGAGTGAAGTAACTAAACCTCCATGATGACCTCTTATACTTTATACTTTGTATGTGTATTTTCCTTAAGAGACCATCAACAAAAATATTCTCAATTTTTGCCTTGAAGACCATAGATGACACCAACCAGCATGTGACATTGCTTTCATTCCTTCTGTAGAAAGATAAGTTGTCCATCCTGTTATTCAACAGCAGTCCTCTTTTCTGAAGTCTTTTGGTTTGTCTTCTCTCCCCTACACAACTATACCCTGCTTTTTAACATTTAAAGATAGTAGGCCAATGGTACAGTTCAAAAGCATAGCACCTGTCTTGCAAGTATGAGATCCTGAGCCCAGATCCTGGTATTCTCAATATCAGAAGAAATAAAAAGAAAAGAAAATTACTAGGATTTAAAAATACTCAAGCCAGAAAAAAGGAAACAGAGTGATAGATAGATCTTTTGAGAATGGAAAGAAGACTCAATTGTGAAGGGCAGTAAAAAAGAATTAAGATGTGTTCTGTGTATGTGCCAATTCCACACCACAAATATAGTCCCTATGTACTGAAAACATGTCCTAATAAAGATTTTAGAATATTAAGCATACATAACTCAGTCTACATTCCTCTTCTAGAGTCCTCCTTTCCTTTTTCAGTCAAATATCTTGAAAGCATTGTTCAAACACTCTGCCCCCGCCCTTCCTTCCATTCCACTGTTCATTTTCATTTTAATCTCATTTTCAGCTAAAATCTCCTTGGCTTTCTTGAGCTAAACTGTTTTAACTGAGAAACAAAAAAGAAAGAACCAAGAATAAACCATAAAATTAACAATTACAAAATTTTACATGTGACCAATTCACATTTTTTGTAAACTATTTTTCAAGAAGTAAAATATTACTGGTGTTAATACCACAACATCACCCTCCTTTCAGAACCATAGAGCAGCCATAATCAAGAATTTAATATGGAGCCTTCCTGTTTATGACCTGCTCTTGATTGTACATAGGGCAATGCTGAGATGTAGTTGGTGCTCAATAAATATATTTGAATGAATTCTCTGATGACAAAAGAATAAATAATTTATATTGAAGTGATTTGGCGGAATAGAAAACATTCTTAATCTTCTAAGAATAAAATTGAGGGTCAGAATTACCTGGTTGCAGCTCCTTATCACAATAAGCAGGACTGTGATTTGGTTTCTGAGAGTCTGAGTAAGGTGTATGTTTGTAGGTTTTTTGTAACCATAGCTACAAAATGTTAGAAAGTCCAAGCTTTATGGTATACACTTCCAGTGAGAGGTAGTACATTTCTTTGTTTCTTATTTTATGTCCATCCTCTTTTTTTGTAGAATAATGTAAGTTTTCACTTTGATGTCACTTGTTTGGGTATTTATTTTAGTATTTCTATAGCAACTACTACACATGATACATGTTTAGCTGAAAGAGAAAGGATTTTCTCTTTTTGAATAATAATGGAATATCTCAAAAAAGAGAAATTTAAGAATAACATCTCTCAAGGCAGAGTGGATATATACAAAGGAAAGAATGGAGAGAAGGGAGAGATGGAAGTGAAACAAGAAGAGAAGAAAGGAGACTTGAGTGGGATATGCATAGTATTCTCAACAAAAAGCAAAAAGACAAAGTTGGTTTGCACAAACACAAATGCATAAGATGAAGAAAGCATACACACATATAACCGAGAGAAAATTAGGTTTGGGGTGTCACCTCTTTTCTTTTCTTTATCTTAATTCCTAGGGTGATGCTTGTAAATTGCATATTGTGGTTTTCTTTATGGTTAGTATTTAGAACCATTAGAAAATTGCTACTTCTCTGAGGTTTCTTACAGGTGTAGCTGGATTTTGGGTTTTGAGCTTATCGCAAGACCTTATGTTTTTACTTTGTTGGGGAGGAGATGTTGCTTTCTATTTGTCCAAGCTCTTGGTTCTTTGGCACTGTGAGCAGTATTTTTCTATCACCAATAGTGAAAGTCAGTTGGAATACCAGGAAGAACAGCTGTTTAGAACAATTATGTAACTTTGGCTATAGAGTACCATCAGCAACAACAAAATCACCAAACACAGTCTAGAAAATGACAAATAGCTACCATTCATTAATCACTTATAACCATATGAGCTAGTTTTGTGGTTATATAACAAAATGTAAAACAAACCATAAAATTATATGCAGTATATAAATCCTTAGTATGTCAATTTTGCCCTCAGAAGTTAACATTTAAAATAGGTGAAGGAGAAAACAAAGAAGAGGAAGAGATTAGAGGTGAGGTTGGAAAACAAATAGGTGTCATGCTAGGTTTGGGTAGCTGGTGCAGAAAACTGGAGGGAAAGAGAATGAGGAGATAAAAATAAGAACAGAATAGAACCACAAGCACAAAGAAGCTGGAAATTATATTCTCACTCATATAAAAATATGATCAAACGGTGAGAGAGAAAACAAAGTAAAAAAAAAACAAAAACACAAAATCTCCACCACCATAACAAAAAAACAAACAAGAAAGAGCGTGGGAATGTAGACTGGTACAACCATTGTGGAGGTCAGTGTGGAGACTCCTCAGTCTCTCAGACTCTAGTAGGACTAGAAATCCCATTCAAGCCAGCTATCCCCCTACTGGGAATTTTCCCAAAGGATTTGGATACATTGTATTATAGAGATATATGTGTACCTATGTTTATAGCAGCGCAATGTGTGATAGCAAAATTTTGGAAACAACCAAGATGTCCCTCACATGAGGAATGGTTGAAAAGGATGTGGTATTTCTATATAATGGAACATTACTCAGCTATTAAGAATGATAAGTTTGAAGCATTTATACTGAAGTGGTTGCCACTTGAACATATACTCATAAGTGAAATAAACCAGACACTCATGTGTAAATAACATATAGTCTCCCTAGTATAACAAGCGAAAAGCAGAAATACAAAAGGAAACGTACAACAAGTAAAATCAAATGAACCAGATAAGGCAAAGTGAATAGCATATGCTGCAGGATACTAATCAGCTTTTCTTCTGGATGGTTAACAACCTAAGATCCCAAGTCAGAGTTGGAGAAATAGAAGAGCCACAAGGCCAGCCAACATTTTGGCCCTAGCCTTTCAAGGTCAGTGAAGACTCAGGACATAGGAGAACCTGTACTGCAATATCATGAAACTCAGGTGAGCTCCAAATTTTCTGAACAAGGAGATTATGGAGCCCCAGAGGAAAGAGATTGAGGTTCTAAAGTGTGCCTGGGGAGAGTCACATGAAGAGAGGGCTTTCTCTCAGGCTCTCATAGAGAGCAATCTGGTCAAGCATTGGCCGTGACTCATCCACATGGATGACACAGACAGGGGAACTACAGAATAATGTACAGGACTACAAGATAAACCCTGAGAGGACTTCACTGACCACATAAGAAATATAAAGTTCATGTGTTGGTATATAAGTCTTGATCTATCTAGGTCTTAACCATCCAGCAGAAAAGTATAAAAATGAAGTATACATCGTGGGGCCATAATATTAAGCTGAGCTGTAAATGGATATGGTCGACAATTTCTTTGGATAACTCACTGTGGTTGCGGAATGCTGGACTGTGTTGGACTGTGGTGTCGAGTTTAGGCACCTAGGTTGGTTGTCAGTGGACTGCCCACTTTTGACAGGTGTAGACAAAGGAAGGATTGTGGAGGGAGAAAATCATGATGTGTGTGTGTAGATGGTGCAGTTGGGATGGATAACGCTGTGCTTCTACGTAGTTCTGTGGGAGGCAGGATCTGCACTAATGGTGGTTGGACAGGATGTTGTTTCGGCTTTTAGTACTGGGGTCATCCACTAGGTAAATGATTGTTGGATTTTTGATATGATTCAGGTATAAAAAAATAAGATGAGTGGGCAGCTGCACTCTTAATTCACTGATAGAAGATATCTGCTGGAATGATGTCTGTGGATGTGGTATCATGTATGCACCTTGTACAGTGCCGAAACGTTGTGAAGGCGGTTTGTGGTGTGTTGGTTCATCGAATCTGTGTGGCTGGGGTGTCTTGAAGCTGTCTGATTGACATTTGTATTTTAGTAAAATATAAATAAAGGAAAAAAAAAAAGAAAGAAAGAGCGATAATTAAAAAGAAAAAAGTCCACTTCAAGATTGGTCTCTGCTGTCACTGGTAAATAACTTGTGGAGAAAGAGTCTCCAGATCCATGTTGATTTTTTCCAGCAAGCAAGCTAGTAATAGCTTTTTTGCAGGGAAGTGGACAATTTCAGTGAGCCCTGCACCTTCTGGCCATAACCAAACTCATTCAGCCTGCAGCCATCAGTACACTTTCCATGGGCCTGAGCCCAGGTGAGAATCACTAGATGGAGCCAGCAGCCACTCTGTGTCCTGAGTGCAGCTAGCCTCTCTCTAAGATGGTGCCTGGCCAATTGATCTTTCCCACATGCGATTACTGGGCCCTCAGTATTCACCACCAGCTAATGCAGTCCTTCACACCCACTGCCACCTTCCACTGCTGGTTCTGTCTGTGAAAGCCTCTGGAGTTTCCAGTAGTCATCATGTGTCCACACGTTTGAATCATTCCTTTCATG
>PVKA01030920.1:11332-26915 GCA_004027165.1 Ctenomys sociabilis
TTTTTTTTTTTTTTTTTTTTTTTTTTTTTTTTTTTTTTTTTTTTTTTTTTTTTTTTTTTTTTTTTTTTTTTTTTTTTTTTTTTTTTTTTTTTTTTTTTTTTTTTTTTTTTTTTTTTTTTTTTTTTTTTTTTTTTTTTTTTTTTTTTTTTTTTTTTTTTTTTTTTTTTTTGCCTTGCCTTTTTCACATTGCTGTATTCCCCATATCTGGGTGGTGATTGTAAGAGAAGTTCTTTGCTGCTTACCACTCCACCACCTTCTGTTTGTCTAGATTTGTAGTTCTACCCAAAAGTTTGACAGAAAAGAATACTTAAATTCACACAACATGTTATAGTAAAATATGCATTACCATCAATCAGCCTCAAAATACTTTACCTCAGTTTGAATGCAATTATCCCATTGTTCTTGCCACTTTCTGAAGCAGTTCTAGAAGAATTCTTTCTTGTCTTTAGTTACACCATCATGGCTGTTCTGAATCCATTCAAAAATTTTAACCTCTGTATTAGCTACTGCCCCATAGTTGAGACAAAATACATAAGTCCATAGCTTGAATGAGGAAAACTTTGTGTGGCTCACAGTTTCCAACGAGTTCAGTCCAAGCTTTGTTGGCTCCAAGGTAGAAACAGCATGGTGCAAGAGATGGAGAATGAAAACTGTTTAACCTACGGCAGCCAGCAAGTAGAGAAAAGGGAGGTGCCAGGAACAATGATGTATGATTGTAGGTTAGATCCTTGGTGACCCACCTCTGATCATATCCCACCCCAAGAACTACATTCAGCTACTGAACTCACTCATGAGCAAGTCCATAGATGAGTGTAGCTCCTCATGGTCAAATCACCTTCCAAAGACAGAAGACCCTTGGGAGGCATTTTTAGATTAGAGACATATGGTCATCTTGACTTTGGGGGAGAGCCATAAGTTGTATAGAGCCATAAGTTATACAGTGCTACATCTGGTGAGTAAGGTAAATGAGGACACACTAAAATGTTTTAAAAGCCTGACTTTTCAATATACGGAACTTAGAAGCAGTACTTACAGGGTTTTTGATCATACCTTGTAAAGATACTCACAAAAGAGGACATTAAGAACTTCTCTAGCAGGTGGGAAGAACAATGGAATAAGTGTGTTTGTGTTTGAGGCAAGGCAGACTATTTAAAGGGTGTTTCATGGCAATATGTCTTTTACTGTGATAAGTTTTTAAATTTAAACATTCACCATATGGTTTGACCACCCTTTCATTCTTCATGCCTGCTGTTTACTATGAAATACTCTGAGGAACTTTCCATGCACCTTGTATGTAGCCCAGGAGGGAAGACATTCATTAATGTAAGTAACATATAGGTTTAAGAAGCGGTTAGAAAAGCAAATAGGCCCAGCATGATTCCATTCCACTTGCCCTGAAATTAATTAACAGTAGAAGGATTCCTGAAAACCATAGGCATAGATTTTTTCACTAGTGTATGAGTAAAAGCCTACCTGGAATACTAATTTAGGCAGCAAACAACATAACCAGGTATGTGTGTCAGTGGAGAGGTTTACAAGAGAACAAACTAAAAGACAGGGAGTAGTCTTCAGCAGCAAGTTGGCAATAATGTAGCTGTTAGACCTTATCCATGTCACTTCCTTCTGAGGGCTACATTTTACTATGGATGGAAAGAAATGCATGGATAATTCCAACAGACCACATTAACTAGGCTTTGAGTTGTAAATGTCAACAAGAAACCAGACTTTTTAAATTGACTTAAAAACAAAGGAAATTTATTAGATCATGAAATGGGAAACTCAAAAGTGGGCTATCTTCAGATGAGCTTTAATTTAATATCCCAACTATGTGGTCTAATTTTAATATTAGGTTCACTGAAGGCTGGTTTCCAGATGGCAGCCAGAAGTCACAGGCTATTGGGCACCTCAGGTAGCAGGAGAGAGGGTATTTACATAAACTCCCAGCAATCATTCTGAAAGTTACACTGATATTAGCAGCTAGATAGCAAGCTTGCTCCTTTACAATGACCATGACCTGGGAAAGTGAGCACCCTAGGTTGTTTAACCTAGGTCATACATGTTCTAAACCTGGAACAGAGAGTTATTTCTTTGGAAATAATTGAATCTTTACATGCAATTCAAAGGTAAGAAGGAAAAGTTATATGATGCTTCATATCTAGATATTCTCTTAAAGTTCTTGCAATCATAAGTTGGACATTGGGAAAGTGTTTGGATTACAGGGGCATTTCAGTTGACTTGCTGATAGGAGGTTGGTCTTGCTCAGGAGAGGTGGGTCACTATGAATGTGATTTGATTGGGAGTGACCTGGTAGGGTGCCTCTCCCTTCCTGGATCTTCCTATCATCCTCTGCTTCCTATTGACTATGGTGTGAACAGCTTCCCTGCACCATGCCCATCTGCCCTATGGTCCTGCCTTGGAGCCCACTGAGCATGGACTAAAACTAAAGCTTAACCAAAATAACCCTTTACTCCTTTAAATTGTGAGTGTTGAGTGTTATCTCTGCGGAAAGAAAGATACCAAAAGGGTAAATGAAGTTTTAAAGACAACAAACAAGTTTCTACTCTGGATCTCTTGAGTTCTAATGTATTTAGTTTTTCTGCCCCAGTGAGAAGCAAGTTGACTTTGAACACAATAGTAGATGCCACTATTGAAGATCTTTGTGCTTGGAAATTTCCACTGCCTTTGAATTTTGCCATAACTATGAGTCAAATAGGAAACCACACAGTAACTTCTCAGATCAAAGCTTTTTGGTTTTGCTGACAATTAATGAGAATAAAACACACACAGTAGGGGAAAATATATACACTTCTCTCACACAGAGGATATTTTCATTTTACTACTCAGTACTTTTCATGTTCTGAATTTCTACTTCTCAAAACTCATATAAAGCCTTTCTTCATAATTTTAAAGCTTTCTAAGAATTCTAATAGAAAGCTTGATTCTTGGTGAAGCAGAATCACATTTCTCCTTCACTTGTTCCTTCAGGACACACACACACAGAGAGAGAGAGAGAGAGAGAGAGAGAGAGAGAGAGAGAGACAGACAGACAGACAGAGACATACAGACAGAGATAGATAGAGACAGAGAGAAACAGAGACAGAGGCAGAGACAGACAGAGAGAGACAGTGAAAGACAGAGAAACTGCTACCAGAAAACATGAAGATAAAAAGCTTTACTGTATACAACATCTCTCTTTTTTCTGTATTTTAGGGAAGGGTCTACAGGGTGTTCAGGGTCTCACTACTAAACTGGACTCATAGTGATTCTCCTGTTTACAGCCTCCCAAGTGCTAGGATTACAGGCATGCACCAACATGCCCAATCTCAATCACCATCTCAGCGCACCCCAAGGGAGAAGCCAGCGCAGCAGGCCTGGGGATTAGACCCCCAGCCCTTGTGCCTGCTTGCAGGTGCTTTAATCCACTGAGATGTTTGGCCAGCCCTGTTTACAACATTTCAAGCTCTGATACCAAAAGGACAAATGTTAAATAAAGAGAACCTTGGGATTAGGACAATTTTGGGTTAATTCAGTAAATGAACATCAATGTACATAAACTAGATTCTTTCCACACTCACTTGTCCTTTCTTATCATGCCTTCATATCCTTGTAAGTGACTCTTCTCATGATCCCAAGATGGCCGGTACAGCTTCCTACACAGAATGCTGACAGAAGTTCTAAACAGAGAAAAAAAGTTTTCCTCCTCCTTTTTTCAATAGCAAAATCATAGCTTTCTGAGATTTCTTAGGTCTCTTTGGCCAGAATATTCTCAGATGCTCATTATGTATCCTTGGAAATGTAAATAGACCAGTTGGTTTGCCATTCGGGTTCACTCCTGGGAGGCGGGGGAAGAACTGCACTTAAATCACATGGTTTCCTGATACCTGGATCGAACAGAGTCTGCACAAAGTATTTTTCAGGAAAAAAACAAATAAGGAACAGATTGTGCAGAATGAAGCCTGTCTCTGTCTTAAGTCCTACTTCACCCCCATAGTAGATTGTCCTCACATCTCACTGAGAAGAAAGGGGTTCAGAACAGAACAGTTTGGGAATACCAGTTTGCCACAATATCCAGTTCATTTTCTTCTTTGGGACCATAGGAACTAGGGCAAGCATTTTAACAGTACTGTGTATGGGTTTAACTTCTATGGGATGGAAGCACATCACAATATCTCCCTCACTGTACATTTTTGAAGGTCAAATGAAACAAGATAGGAAGAAATGACACAAAAATATACTAGCGCACCATAGACATTAGTTCCTTTCTTGCTTTTCCATTCCATATTACTTTCTTTTGCCTTCCGATTTCCATTTATGGTTCTAGAAAGAGGAGGGTCACATGGAGATAAGTAAAATATATTTTCATATAACTTAGTTTATTTTAAAACTTGGGGATCTACTCTATGATACATGCTGACATATCATTTTGCTTCATATTTCAGTCTGTAACCTTATTCTACCTGAATCCAGAGCTCACAAATTTAGTGCTTCACCTTTGACTTCTGGTCATCTCTTACTGGCCAACTGTTAGAGAATTAATCAGTAATAGACTGGCAGAGCTTCTCTGAGATCAGAAGAACCCTAAATTCCATCATTTTTCTCTTACAATCTCCTTGGATCATCTTAGTTTTAGATGCCCTTTTGTGCAGTGTTCAGGTTATAATGCTATATGCTTAGCTAGCATACAGAGGTTTTGCTAGAGTGTTAATGAATTTGAAACTGAGGTAGAGAAGCTTTGACTTGCAGAGCAGAGCTTGGAAGATGGCCAGAAATGAGAGAGAAGAAAGAGATGGAGGACATGCTGAGCAAAGGAAATCATACACATAAATCTTTGGAGGAAACAAAGTATCACTGAGAATCTTCCAAAGAAAAAAATAAACTCATTTCAGTGAAGGAGAGTTCTGGTAGGAGGTGTGGCTGGAAGGCATTCACACTTTCTTCTGTCAACTATGAAGACATATCCAAAGGTTTAGTCAGGGAAGACATACAATCAAACTTGTTTTAGTAAAATCACTCTCATGGAGGATGAAAGGAGGCTTTGAACTGTTTTTTTTTTTTTTTTTTCTATGTTGGATTGAATATCAGTCTGTGAACCAGAACCGTAGGAAGGAAGAGGAACAGTTATGGAAAGGAAGACAAAGAGCCATCTCAGGACACAGAGTTTCAGGCATTCTTGGAAGGTGGAGCTCTGTGCTTACCACTGAACAAAAAAAGTAGAGACTTGTCCAGTGCTGCTTGTAGAATTTTCTATTTTCCTTAAGCACCTTTGATACCACCTATACTTTAGAATCTAGAATGCTTTTCTGGGGAAAACTTAATAATATATTTTGTACCTTTCCTGGTGTGGTAGTCAAACTTTGTAAGGAATTTAATGCTAACCACATAATTCTGAGGATAATTTTATACTATTCACCAAAAACGTCATATTCAGAAGGATCCAAAAGATCTGTCCACTTACTAGAAACCCAAAGAATCCAGCTGAGGGCCTCAATCCCATGACATTGTCCTGCAGGAGTTCCATTGATCAGGTGCCCAGTGCAATGTCTCATGCAAGTCTGTATCAAAGATCTGTGTGGGAAAGCCAGTGATGGCAGCAAAAATGTTCACACCAGGGTGAAGGATCTGTGACACCAGACTGAGGGATCTGTACTTTGTCCAGGAAGTAATGCTCAAGGTAAGGACCAGAGCTCCTATAAGGGAACCACATCCTCAGTGACAACAAGGGGCTGAGTTCCTCTGATGATGAGAACAGCTGAATTCATATCAGGAAAGCCAGCATTACAAGGATGTTCTGGAGAATCAACAATGCATCATCTTCCCCTCCCGTTCTCCATTTATGCTGCTGGCAACAATGCTTAGGTGGGCCTTCCACACCCAGCACTATGCTGACTCACTTTATCTGGGTGTTAATAAATTGACCATTAGTGAACCTGCTACAATTAGTTTTGAATCTATTACTCAAAAATTTTCAAATGAATTAAGTAGCCATAGTTTTCCTTGACAGAACATGAGCACCTTTGCCTCAGAAGGTTATTTTATACTCATGTAAGTGTCCAAAGTCTTGATCATTATCAGAGATTTCATGTCTTTGCTCATTATGGAAGCCAGGCAACTCTTTAGCTTCTTATAGAAGATAGGTGATGTGTTGACAGCCCTCTGCCCTCGGTCATGATGATTTTTGAGAATGGTCATAGTTTCATAATGTTACAAAAGGTAGGCAATAAGAAATAAGAAGATTTTTGTTTTGCATAGGGGAGAAGGACCAAGAGGTAGAACGAGAAGGGAGATTTTAAAAAATCACGATGTATTATGGACATTTACCAATTCCCCAAAATGAATATAAACATTGTGTACAACAAATGCATGATAACGAAAATTTTCAAAAATTAAAGACATAGTATGAGAAAAAATTTCTTGGGTGAATTCCATCTAGATTTAAGGTCTGTTTATAGGCAGTTTGACAGTTTAATCCTGGAAATCATATTCACTTCTCAATTCTTTTCAACTAAAACCTAAATAGTACATAGATTATATTTCCTTATCCTAGGAATTCTTATAGTTATATGGATGGAATGTAATAACTGGGATCCTGTTAATCTGTGCTCCACAGAACACAGAAACATGAATATAATATTTGACCATTGACTCTATTGTATAAGTCCCTGCATTAAGTGCTAATATACATTGCCAGAAATGGAGAGAATTCTCAGATAACTATCATAGTGAGGAAGAAAAACCAACTGGCTGGATAATGGACAGCTTGTCCATTTTTTAAAAAAGATTTATTTATTTATTTATTTGTTTATTTATTTATTTGATACAGGGTCTTTCTATGCAGCTCACTCATAGTGATCCTCCTGTCTTAGCCTTCCCAGTGCTGGAATTACAGGTGTGCAGTATAATGCCCAGTTTCAGTGGCTGGTGCACAGACTGAGGCTGGCAAGGCATGTGGTACCAGGGATAGAACCCAGCTTCCTGTGCTTGCCAGACAGGCTCTTAGGCTGCCAAGCTATCTCCTAGGCCCCACTTACCCATTTTTGAACACCTACATGACTAAAGTCTAATACTACATAATGACTTCTCAGTTGAAAATGCAAGGATAGCTGAAATCTACTCACTTCAAGGTTTTTATGTCATTGTTAATGAGTGACTAAGTTAGTGTTAAGTTTTAGAATACATTTATGAAGATATTTATAAGATTGTGCAAATATGCAAAATTCAATCCATCTTATTAAGTCATAAATTTTATTTTGTTTTGTGCCACATTCTGTGTCCATGTTAAGCATGGAAACTGTAGAGTTGAGCAAATATGACTTTGTCTCTCAAAACACCTAAGATGTGGGTGCAAGGCCTAGCATTAAGCATCATGTTACAGTTGATAAGATGTGAATCCTGAGCATGAATATTGCTTATTGCTGAGGAACAAGAAACAATATCAAAATAATAGTGTGGGATTAGCAAATATTTCTAGGTGGAGGTAATGACTGCTGAGTTTTGAAGAATGAGTAACAGAATGCTCCATGAAGAAGAGAATGATGCACAGTGTGAGAGGAATGGCGACCCTGGGGTCCTGGCCAGCACAGCAGGGGAGGGGTGTCGGCTGAAGCACAGATGTCTCTACAGCTTGAGTGAAGAAGGTGCGGATGTCTGGTGGAATGGGATAAATGGAGGGAAGATAAGGCTAGAGAGGAAGGCTGAATCAGAATGTAAGAAGTTTCTGTTCCAAATCTAATAATTTACATCATATCAAAAGTCCTCTTCATTTGGAACTCCTCTATCCCATCCAACCTCTCTTTTGTGGAGCTTACCACTGATACTGTTTCAACCACATGACTGACTCATGCCTTTCCTCTTTGCCACACTACCAAAGTCATCTGTGCTTCTGCTTCTGCACCACAGATCCCTTTGCTTATAATGTTCTCTTTGATGTAAACTCTATGAGGACAAGGACTTGTTTCTATCTCCAGAACTTATTGCAGTACCTGGCACATGGTAGATAGCTGCTGACTGACTGGATGTATCACTGAAAGATAGACATTGGGAGCCTCTGAAAGTCCTTATTAAGTGAACGATTTGCTCAATTACCTTTCCACATCATGAATAATCTCAGAGGATGAATTAGAAGGTGAGCAGGCAAGAGGTAAAGAGAATGGCTAGAAAGAGCCACTGGAGTCCAACCATTAAGAACAGGTGAGCGTGAAGTCAAGTAGTATCAAAGGGAGTGGCAGGAGAGAGCAGATTGACAGGGGAAAAGGCAGATTTATATATCTATATATTAGACTCTATAGTGTGTCATTTAATTAGATGAGTGGAACAAATTAAATTGAGTTATCAGGGATAATTGTTAGAAGCTGGATTTCCCAGGAAGGACCGAGACATGAATTAGTGTGCTGCAGGTTGATGACCTCCCACCATTAAAACCTGGGGAAAGGGAAGGAAAGACAAGAAAAGAAGCAAAGTTTAGCAGAAGCTGGGCTCTGATGGAGTTGCAGAGAAGGTCTCAGCCAACCCTGAGGTGATCTCTTAAATCTAGATTGCCCATAGAATGGTGTGGAGTTCAAGGGGGAGGCCGTGTCAGTCACTCACTGAACACAGTTCAGCAGCTGGGGAGACCCATCTTCAATCATACATGGGGATCAGGCGAGGCCACCACAATTCATCTCCATTTGGAGCTACTAAGAGGAATCTCTGAGGATAAATTTCAAGGGTAAGACTATATGTTCGCTTCCCAAGTATACAATTTGGAGCCTGTGGGTCACCTGAAAAGAAACGATCCAAAAAATATGGGTTAGAGGTAAATGTGGAAAAAATAGCAGAAAATGAACTTGACTAAAACGAAAGAGTAGTGCCATAAAATGGTCTTCTCAGAGGGCATGAAGAGGAGTTTCAAGCAGGGAAAAGTAATGACTATGTCTGAACCAGGTAAGAAAAATCTCCAAATTGGCTACTTAATTTAGTGACATGGTCTGACCTCTGCCAAAGAGCTTCTGTGAGATGGAGTGGAGCCTGGACTGTGATGTGTTAGGGTGTGTATGCAGTGAGAAGCACGGCTGTGAGAATAGGACAGAGTACTCTTCCAAGCCTCTGCCCGTGAAAGAAGCTGACCCCAAGCGTGGTACTACGGAGGCCTGTGTTAATCAAGTGAGGTTTTGGTGGGTGCGCATTTGTTTGTTCAATGGAGAGATAGGAAATAATTTTATGCCAAAAATAAAAACTTTGTTGGAAAGTTGAACATCCTGAGAAAGGAGAGGTCAAGAGACAGAGAAGGAGTTTTCTAAAGCACAGAAAAGTGGTGTGGGCTGTTTGGAATGAGGCCCTTCCACTAGGACGGGAGGGAATAAAGGATAAGGAATAAGAATGGCCATGGGAGTGAGGTTGCAAGCCCCCGGCCTTCGTGGCAGTAGAACTGAGGTGTGCAGTCTAAGCAAAGGATGAAAAGTTTGAAAGAATCACCTGAAGGAATGTCTTACCTTACTTGTTCACTCAGCAAATCTTTGCGTCGTGTTTCTATGTGTCAGCTCCATTACTTGTAGCTGGAGTTCCAGAACTGACTTAGCCCAGCCTATTTCCTGCCGATAGGGCAGTTTCGCTGGCATTTATGTGCATTCACACAAGAACTTGGGCTTACAATAGATCTATGATTGTTTCAACCCTCCAGTAGCCCAGACATACCTGTGAAACAGTGAACTTTTCATAAGGATTGTTATGTACAGTGGGAGGAAGGCTCAAGATCATGCGTAGCTAGCTGCGTGTTTATACATAATTAGAGTTCAGTCATGGTGTTAATTTTTTTTTATTGTGGTTATAACAGGTATTTTTGCAAGGGTATGTGATATTTGACATTGTACTACATACGACAGGTACTGAACTCCAGTCAATATTGTTTTTTATTTGTTCAATAATTTCTAAATTGTAGCTAAAATTAAAATTTGAGCACCAGTGGTATAAGCACCTGCCTGGCAGGAACATGCTCCCAAATTTGAGCCCCAGTGCCACAAAAAATTAAATAAATAAATTGTTAAATGATGTATTTTAATATATAAATATAATAAATGCAAATTTGTACTGTTAAAAATTTAGTCCCATCTCTGCACATACTAGTAATGAATATATTGCTTAGACATTCATGGCTATAATTCTCTGCTATTATTTTTTGGACCCTAACATCTACAGATTTAATATTTGCTGTCACTTGTCACTTACTTGAAATTATTAATAATTTTAGAACATGTAGGCACCTATTTTCATTTTATCCTGGGCCCTGAATGTTATATAGCTGATCTTTCTGCTATTCCAGAACTTATGTCTGACAGGGAAGACATATATTTAAAATAAAAGACTAAAAGATATTTTGTGAATTTTGAAAGGAAAATAAGCACAAATATGAAATGAACTAAATGTTTTCAGTGAACAGTTATAGAGTACTGTGGGGTATAGGAGATCGTTGCCTCATTCAAGGGTGGGAAGATGAACTGAGATTTCCATCACCCTCAGTTTTCCAGCAGACATTTCAGTCACCCACAGACATACCCAGGACTGTGGTGCACTGATCTGCTGGGTGTATCTTAGTTCATTCAGATCAACATACCATGGGTCATGGTCCCATATACCAAGAAAGAGTGTGTCTTTCTCTCCGAGGAGTTCAGTGTTCATGGGAAAGTAGCAGCTATAGGAAGTGGGAGCTTAGAGATAGGAGAAAAGTTTGATATGCATATATATGCAACTGCATAGATGGAAGAAATAACCCATGATTAGTCACATTCCCAAGGACAGAGGAAGGAGAAATATTAATGAATGTGTAGAGAAATGAAGTTTGCAAATGAAACTGAGGGAACTTACATCTTAGTTTTGACTTGTTATTGCCACATGGCAATAACAGAAAAGCAACATAGTTTTCTGAGAGTAAGAATAATAGGAAGGATTTAGGATTTAAGACAAAGGGGGTGAGCATATTATAGGTATTTGGGACAAAGCTCCAAAGAGAGGAGCACAGTTGAATCAAAACCATCTAGGGCAGTGAGAGGGCTGGTTATGTGAGTTCTGGGCCACAGGACGGGGGCCTGGGTATGACAAAAGGTATCAAGAAGCAAAGAGCTTTTTCTCTGCCATATTATTCTACCTGGAGCCCTCCAACCATGGCCTGAAACTGTGAGCCCAAACAAACCCCTCCTCCTCTAAGTTCTGGTGTTAGGTAATGTGTCTCAGTGACAGAAAGCAACCAAGATTATCCAGTGGCCAAGAAACAATCCTGACAAAGTCAGTTCTGCTCTACTCCTGTGACAGGAAGAAGAGAGGGAGGAGAGGATGCACTAGAGGTGAGAAGGTAGTCCTGTCCACAGGAGAGTCACCAGAACAAGACTGGAGAAAACCCGTGAAGAACATGGTGAGGGCTGCCTCTGCTTCCAGCACATGACCAGGAGAAGCATCAGCTAGCTGAAAAAGGTCCAGAAATGACAGAGGTGGTGAAATTAGTGAACGAGGACATGGAAACAGCTTCTATAAATGTGTTCCATATGCTCAGAGCTGCAGAGAAAAAGGCAAACACAGTGAAGAGATAAATAGAAGATATTTTTAAGAAGGACCAAATGGAACTTCTAAAGATAAAAACATAGTATCCACAATAAGAATTCAGCTGGATGAGATGAACAGTGGATTAGAGGAGTGACAAGGGGATTGAACAAAAAACTGTTGAAAGTCAATTATAAGAAGGGAAAAAACACAAAAGGTAAAGAAGGGTTCCAGAACATGTCAGAGGCAGAGATAGTATCTGGAAACTTTATTTGGAAACACAAGCCCCGCACATACTTCAGCCTGGCAAGATAAAGATGGGAGCCAAGGAGCAGATATTCTGGAATGAAAGTTCCCTAGAGGATGTGGAGGATTATGGCCATTGACTTATTTAAAAACTATTTACCAAAGCATACTATCATTTGTTCAGTGCTTTTATGTGCCATGCCTTGTTCTAGCTCCTGGGCACACAAAGATATGCTGGGCAGAGCTGATCGTTGGTCTGTACAGCAAGAATGCTCATACCAGGTGCTCGTGTGGACATTGACAAACATACTCTGGACATCATGCAGCACAGTCACCTTGTCCAGTTCTCCTTAAACTTTGGGTCCAAGATGCCACTCTTGTCTCCCTCTAGCCTGACAACTGGGTAAGGCAAATTTGATAGGATAGAAAGAAGCATTGGATTTAGGACGAAACTGCTCAGTCTCCACTGTTATTCAAGTAGTATCACTCATGGTGCTGTCAGCAGTGTTCGTGGGAAACCTGAACCTCTGACTTCATGGAAGCTGCACCTCTCAAGACAACGAACCAACCGCACCACCCAGACAGTGGGCCTCTGTACTTGGTCCACTGATTCCTCCTTTATAGCCACCCTTTCCTTTTCAAGCTTTCATCTTCTAACCATTGATTATTTGCATGCTTCTGCCTTTCTTACTAGAGAGCAGGCACCATGGAACTAAGGCTGCCTCCTCTGTGTTTCTAAATAGCAAAAACATTTTTTCTAAGAGTGGTAACATAATGTAATATATATGGTAAACATTTACATTTTAAATATAAATCTCAACAGCGTTAATTAGTTTCACAATGCTGTATCATCATCACTTCTTTTTTTCCCTGAAGTGCTTTGCAGAATTTTTGTATCCTTAATGCGGTGTACTGACAGTATGATTTTAATCAATATTTATTGACCACCTTGTGGGCTTGATGCATGGATCAAGCCAACTGCCTAGCAATTCACTCTAATTACACAGCAAGCAAGATTTTCTTTGATGCTACAGAGAAAAATGAGGATGTACAATTGAAGTTGTCACTAGTAGGAGTGGCTACAACAAAGGAAATAGCTTTACAAGGAACCTGCACTAATGAGGACTCACATAGCTGCACTTGATGAGAAGCTACATGGCGGAACCAAGAGCCCTCTGCCAACAGGCAACAGATTCCCTGGCTAAAGGACCAGTTTCAATAGAGGCTGTCCTGACGGTCTTGTGCAGGTGGATTTCTGCCTGAAAGTGTTCAGGAAATGCTTTTTCTGTCTAATACATTTCCCTCCTCTTCTCTAACAGGAGCACATGCTGGTCCCCTAACCATCTTGGGGAATAAACAACCACATTGATGATAACAGCACCCTAGCCCTGAAGTTTTATTAACAATCAAGCTCTAGGGTACAGGTATAGAATGAAAGGGATTGTGAGTTTGATTTCATAGGGATAGGACAGTTCTAAGGGTAGAAATGGAGAGAGGGAAACAGGGTAGCAACCAGGAATTTTAGGTCAAGTAGGAAAATTGACAAAGGTTTGTTCTACTCTACTGTTATTTTCCAAGTATATTAAATATGCAGTCTGCTTATTTATACACCATTCCATTCTTCTGCACTATGGAGAATTGCTCATCTGCCTGTGCTATTAGCCAGAAATGGCCAAAGTCAGGGGCCCAGGAATATGATCCAAAAACACTTCTGCAAATGAGGTGCATTGGAAAGTGCCAGAAATACAGGGGTTAAGCCATTCCCAGCTACCTATGAGTTGTAAATCACTTTTAGTGTTTCTGTTTACACATATTTACATGTCACATCATAAGTATCACAAATAAGGCTCATTAAATTATTATCTGATTTTTTAAATGTATTTACTTCAGGTACTACAGAGTCTTGCTGCACAGATCAGACTCGTAGTGATCCTCCTGTTTTCAGCCTCCCAAGCACTGGGATTGCAGGCACACCCCACCATACCCAGTCTCAGTCACAGTCTCAGCATGCACCAGGGGGCGAGGCCAGCATCGCATGCGGGGGGTCGAACTTATCTGACATTTTTTCCTCTCTCTGAAACACTTGTCTGACCGCCTAACCTAAACAATGAATCTAAAAAAGCTCAGTGTCTCTCTCCAAGGGCAAGAGGTGCAGATTTTCCAGGAGCAAGATTCATGGCTGACTTTAGCCCACATGAAAGTTCTTCTTTCTGCTTCCAAAGAAAAGCCCGGTCTCATCCAGGGTGTCCTCAGTGTCTAGGTTCTCTTCTTCAAGGGAAATTTTTGCAAGGAGGGCAGCTGTCATTAAGAGAAGAATGATAATGAGGAGGAAAGAATCAGCCTTATAATTTGCCTGCGATCTATCTGTATTGAAGAACAGTAAAGGACATCATCTATTCCCTGAGACTGAGGTCAGGAAACATGCAGCTGAACTCAGTTATCCATGTATTGTTTCCCTTTGTGATTTCTCTCATTTTTGTCCCAAACTACCCTATATACTTATATCCATAAGAGAATCCTTTTTCTTTTCTACTTTGTGGTGCTGGGGTCAAATCGGGACTACACTTATACAAGCAAGGCAAGCACTCTACTTCTGAGCTACATACATATTCCCTTAGAGAATCTTGATCAGAGATGCAAACTATAAGTGAATAACAAACAAATAAACAACAACCCAATGTAGCTAAAGAGATATTTAATCTCAACAGTATTCATAAATTTAAAATTCAGCTTGTTGTAGGCATTTGAAAATGTCATATAATGTTTCTAATGGCAATTTATCACTTTTCTGTTGGTGCAATAGCAAACAAAAACACTGAAATAACACCCAGGATTTGGAGGTAGATTTAAGACTGAATGAGCACTGACTAAGAATCAATTGTCCTTCAACATGTCAGTGATTTCTAGTGGTTTGAAGCTTAAATAGGACAAGCAAGCAGGAAGAACAGGAGCAGAGTACTTGGCTATCTTTGATGGGCTCTTTTTTTTTCCATTTATTTTTATTTTATTAAAATACAAATGTCAATCAGACAGTTTCAAGACACCTTAACCATACAGAGTCGATGAATTAATACATTGCAAACTGTTTTCATATTTGTATTTGTATTGTACAAGGTGCATACATGATATTATATTTATAGGTATTATTTTAGCAGATATCTCTTATCAGTGAATTAGGAGTGTAGTTGCTTACTTATCTTTTTTTTATAGCTGAATTATATCAAAAATTCAATAATTATTTACCTAGTGGATGACCATAGCACTAAAAGCCGACATAATATCCTGTCCAACCACCATTAGTGCAGATTTTGCCTATCATAGAATTATGTAGAAGCACAGCATTATCTATCCCAACTGTACTGTCTATACACACACATCATGATTTTTTTTTCTACAACCCTTCCTTTGTCTACACCTGTCAAAAGTGGGCACTCCATTGACATTCAACTACCTTAGGTGCTTGAACTCGACACCACAATCCAACACAGTCCAGCATTATGCAACCATAGGGAGTTATTCAAAGAAATTGTCGACCATATCCATTTACAGCTCAGCTTAATATTATGGGTTCACGATGTATACTTCATTTTTATACTTTTATACTTTTCTACTGGATGGTTAAGACCTAGGTATATCAAAACTTATATACCAACACATGAACTTTATATTTCCTATGTGGTCATTGAAGTCTTCTCAGGGTTTATCTTGTAGTCCTGTACATTATTCTGTAGTTCCTTTGTCTGTGTCATCCATGTGGATGAGTCACGGCCAATGCTTGACCAGATTGCTCTCTGTGAGAGCCTGAGAGAAAGTTTTCTCTTCATGTGACTCT
>PVKA01030921.1:11853-27003 GCA_004027165.1 Ctenomys sociabilis
GGGGGGGGGGGGGGGCGGGGCAGGAAGCAAAGGGCATTAGCCCAGCATGCTGGCACCATCCATAATTCCAGTACAGTGAGAGGCTGACACAGGAGGACCACAGGTTCTAGCCCAGCCCAAGCACCTTAGCAAGACTCTTGTCTCAAAATAAAACATAAAGAAGAACTGGGGAGAGATCTCAGTGCACAGTCCCTGAAGTCAGCCCACTATGTGTGAATTCAACCCCCAGGGCTCAGTGAAGAGAGAAATAAAATTAAGGGCTGGGCATATAGCTCAGGGGCACAAGTGCCTGCCTGGGAAGCACAGAGTCCAGGGAGAGAGGGACAGACAGACAGACAGACAGAGACAGAGAGAGACCAAGACAGAGACAGACAGACAGACAGAGAGAGAGAGAGAGAGAGAAAATTAAGTGTAAGTGATAACCTCAGGAACACCACCTATGATTTCTGTGATCCTGCACAAATGATTTAGCTTCTATGTGCCTTAGTTTTTCCATCTGGCAAATAAGCACATTATGACATTCTACTTGTAACAATCTTTGAGGACATTATGTTAAGTGAAATCTGCCAGGCACAAAAAGACAAATAAGGCGTGCTCTGGGTTACACTTGGAAGCTCAAGTTGATCTTCAAGAAGCAAAGAGGAGGGCCAGGGAGATGGCTCAGTGGGATAAGCGCTTCCCTGGCAAGCGCAAGGGAAGGGCACAGGAGGTGGAAGACGGCAAGGCAAGGGGTTCAGCGAGATAAAGGAAGACTAATCTCTTTTTCTTTCGTGAAACTGGACATTGTCCTGGGCACTGAGCTACAGTGCCAGTACTTTTTTATTTTGAGACAGGGACTTGCTCCGTCCCTGAGTTGCCCAGGTGGGGCTTGCATTTGGGACTATCGTGCCTCAGCCTCCCAGAGTGCTGTGATGACAGGCATGTGTTCCCTTGTCTGGCAGGGGGAACGTTTTGCTTAGTAAGGACAAGCTATATCGGCAGCCCTTATTATGTACATTTTAAAAACATTTTGTTGGGCTGGGGAGACAGCTTAGCTGTCTAAGCACCTTCCTGGCAAGTGCAGGGTCCTGAGTTTGATCCCTGATACCTCATACAGGGCCGGCCCTTGTTCAATCCTCAGCATTCCAGAAATTAATCAGTAAGCAAGAATTTTTTTTTTTTTTTGTATTTTTCTTTTTTTAGGGAAGGAGCTACAGGGTGTTCAGAGGCTCACTACTAGATCAGACTCATAGTGATCCACCTGTGTACAGTCTCCCACGAGCTGGGATTACAGGTGCACGCCACCATGCCCAGACTCAATTGCCATCTCAGTGGGCCCCAGAAGTGGGGCTGCCACAGCAGACCTGGGGATTGAACCCCCAGCCCCTGTGCCTGCTTGCAGGTGCTTTAATCTGCTGAACTATTTGGCTGGCCCTACAAGAATTTTTTTAAGAAAGTGTTTTTTTCTTGCATAGTGGGCCTAAGGAGAGTCACAGGGAGTGAAAACATTCTCTCAGGCTTTCACAGAGAGCAAATTGGTCAAGCAATGGCCGAGACTCATCCACAAGGCTGACACTGACATGGGATCTACAAAGCGCAGTACAGGGTTACAGGATAAACCCTGAGGGGACTTGACTGATCTTGTCAGATACAAAAGTTACATTTCTTATTAGATAGGTCTTGCTTTATCTTGGTGTCTTAGTTACCCTTCTTTCCTTGCTGGGACAGATACCCAACACCCAAAATGAAGGAAGGAAAGGTTTATTTAGCTCACAATTACTGGAGGTTTCAGTCCATATTCAGCGGGCTCCCAGGCAGAGGGGCACATGGCAGAGAGCAGCAATTCATGGTGGCCGAACAGCAACAATGCAACAGAGAGCAATCGCTAAAGAAAGTCTCTGTTTGTTATATTACACTCAGGCTCTCTGCCCCAGGCTGGAGGAAGTACTCACACCTCATAATCCCAGCAGTACTAAAACCCATAATCCCAGCCTTGGATCACATGTAATCTCAGTAGATCATTAGTTAATCACAAATTCTAGAAGTCCCCACCCCATGACTACATGAGGCTTTGAGGGGACAACTAGATGCAAACCATAACACTTCGTCTTAACCATCCAGCAGGAAAGCATAAAAACGAGATATATAAAGTAAAGCCATATTAATATGCTGAGCTGTGAAGGGCTCAAGTCAACAACTTCTGTGGATAACCCACTACTACTGCTGGACTGTGTTGGATTGTTCTGATGAATTCATGCACCTATAGTATTTAGATGCCAATGGAATACCCATCTCTGACAGGACTAAACAAAAAAAGGGGCTACAAAGGAAGGACCATTTTGTATTTGTATAGACAGAATAGTCAGGAGAGATATACAGCTACTCTCACTTAACTCGGTGAGAGAGAAGATTTGTACTAATAGTGTTTGGACAGGATATCTTGTCTGCTTCTTATATTATGGATAACCTCTAAGCAGATAACAATAAAAAAAAAGAAGATAACACTGTACAATGTATTAATTATTGAAACTGTCCTATTAATCAGCTTTGAAATTATCTCATTGATATTTGTTTCTCAATAAAAGAAATAAAGTCATCATGATACCAACTTTAAAAAAAAATTCATTTATTTATTTGGTAAAGATCTCACTGTGCAGCTCAGACTCTAAATGATCCTCTTGTCTCAGCCTCCCGAGGGCTGGGATTACAGGCACACTCATCATGCCTGGTTTCTGTGGCTGACACTGCATGCCCAATGTTCTAAGGCCAGTTCTGTATGTGGTATCAGGGATCAAACTCAGGACCTTGCATTTGCCAGGCAGGTGCTTAGACAGCTGAGCTGTCTCCCCAGCCCAATAAGTATGTTTTTTGTTGTTGTTCTAGTTGTTTTTTATTTTTGGCAGAACTGGGGACTGAACTCAGACCCTTCCGCTTTCCAGGGAAGCACTTCTTCTACTGAGCCATCTCCGCAGTCCCAACAAGAATGTTTTTAAAACATACATAATAGGGGCTGCTGATATAACTCAGCAGCACAGCACCTGCCTGTCAAGTACAAGGTCCTGAGTTCAATTGTTCAATTCCTGGTACCAATAAATAAATAAAGTAATAACACAATGAAGTAATTAATTTATTAAACATAATAAATGGGCTTGATGTTGGACATCTATAATCCTAGTACTCAGGAGGCTGAGGCAGAAGGATCACCACAAGTTAAAGGCCATACTACGCTACATAGTGAGTTCAAGGCCAGCCTGGACTACATACAGAGACCTTAAATTTAAAAATTAAAAAAAAAAAAGAATTAAAACATACACAAAAAACACCAAATGCAGTGGTATACACCTATAATCCAGCACTTTGGTGGCTGAGGCAGGAGGATCACTTAGAGTTTGAGGGCAGTCTGGAATTCACAGTGAGTTCGAGGTTAACCTGAATGTAGTGAGACCCTATCTACCACCAAAGAGGGGGGGCACACACTAGAGAAAACTACACAGAGATAAAACATAACCATAACCAGCAAACTTTGTTCAATGACATGGAGTGATTACAAGAATTATTTTAATCCGGGAGTGGTGGCGCATGCCTGTAATCCCAGCACTTGGGAGGCTGAGGCAGGAGGATTGTTGTGAGTTCGAGACCAGCCTAAGCTACAAAATGAGTTTAAGGCCACCCTGAACTGCATAGTGAGACCCTGTCTCAAAAAGACAAAAAAAAAAAAAAAAAAAAAAAAAAAAAGAATTATTTTAAAGCAGGACTGGGAGTGTGGTTGGGGCGAGTGCTTGCCTCACAGGCAGGGTGCCCCTAGGTTTCAGCCCACAGTTGCCATTTTGCAATTGCTCAGAGTTCCAGCTGCCATTGTCTTTATTATTTTAGTAACTAGAGTGACCTCTAGGGGCTGGAAGATGGCTCAGTAGAAGAAACACTTCCCTGGCAAGCGCAAGGACTTGAGTTCAATCCCGGGTTCCACCAAAAAATAAATAAATAAACAGAATGACCTCTAGCTCTGAGATGGAGGATAAAGAGTTTTGAAAGAGAGTACTTTCTCTCACTCACTCGGCAGTAAGCACACTTCAGCAGTCACCTACTTTGAGGATGTAACTGGAACCAGATAGCACTCCCAGACTCCCATAGTACACATGGTCCTCCTGGGTCAGCACCGCTAGCCCGCTCTCATCTAGGGAAAAGAACAAGCAAAGCCAGAGACGAAGGTCAGTGTCATGAGCCCAAAGAAATCATTCTTAAGGGGCCGGGGAGATGGCTCAGTAGAATAAGTGCTGCGAGCTCAAGGGCCTGAGTTTAATCCCCAGTTCCGCAAAGAAAAAAAAAGAAAAGAAAAGAAATCATTTTTAGGGCTTTGCATTGGGTAATGTTAGGCTGAAGGAGCGGAGGGGCCCACTACCCAGGGGCTGTCTCTGTATATATTGAGTTTTGGAATTACAACCTGATTTAGCACATAAACCACAATCGCCCTGCCTCGGCCTCCGGAATGCTGGGATTACAGGTGTGTGACGTCACACCTAGCCTAGAGTCTACATTTTTCAACGGATAACTGAGCCTTAACCATTCAGGAGCCGTGGAGCTTCAACCAATCACAAGCATCTGAGCTGCGAACAATTAGGAGCAACCAACTAACAGATTTTGTCCCAAGGAGGTAACTCTAGGGTACGTGGAACCATCCGCGCTTTCTGTGTTAACTTCCAGTTGAGGCTATAAATGCGCGCTGTTGAGAACCCGGGGAGGTTCCTGTAGCTGTTTGGCTGCTACCGCAAACCACAGCAGCTCCACAGCACAGGTAGGACTGGCAATTCTTTTAGGGAAATACTCAGGACTGGGATGAATGGATTATATGAGAGTTTCATGTTTAAATTTTTTGAAAAAATGCCATATTTTCCCCCTTGAGGCTGAACCATTTTATTTTCCCACCAGCAATGCAGAATCGCAACGTGCTGGGCCTCGGGCTTTTCTTCTTGGATCACATAGATTCTAACGGGGGTGAGGTGCTGTCTCGTGGATTTTTTTTTTTCTCCTGCCATGCTGGGGATGGAAGTCAGGGCTTCACACATGACAGGCGAGTCCTCTCCCACTTATCTACGTCCCCAGCTCTTTTTAGTTTTTTTTTTTTTTTTTTTTTAATTTTACGGCAGGGTCTTGCTAAGCAGCCAGGTTAGCCTCGGCTCGCAGTCTGCCTACTCAGCCTCCGGGCTAGTCCCAGTGACTGCTGGGTGCCACCAGGCCCGGCTCGCCTAGGTTCGATTTGCAGGTCATGACTCTTGCATTCACGGCGGCATTTACAAAGTCTGAGATGTGGAAATGGCCTAAATGTCTGTGGATGAAGGGCTGGATGAGGAAAATCTGTGGTCCACCCAGACAAGAGGTACAAGTCTGCCTTTGAAAGGGTAAAATCCTCCAATATGTAACAAAAACAGGGCTGGGGAGATAGCTTGGCAGTGTAAGCACCTGCCTGCAAGCACAAGGACCCATGTTCGATCCATGGTACTGGTAACGGTACCGCATGCCATATCAGCCCATAAACCAGGAGTGCTGGTGCACACCTATAATCCCAACACTGGGGAGGCTGAGGCAGGAGGACCACAAGTTAAATTCCTACCTGCAAAACTTAGTGGGACTCTGTCTTCAAAAAACAAACAAAAAAAAAAAAATTTAAAGGCTGGAGAGTTACCTCAATGGTAGCACAGCCCTCAGTTCGATCCTCATCCTGCAGAGGTGAAGGGAGCCAAAGAGAGCGAGAGAGCCCCAACACTGGAGGAGCATGGGTCATGGCATAATCAAAGTTTTATACAATGAATTTCTCTATTAATTATTATTATTATTACTATTATTATTATTATTTTTTTTTTTTTGCGGAACCGGGGATTGAACTCAGGCCCCTGCACTTGCCAGGGAAGCGCTTATTCTACTGAGCCATCTCCCCAACCCCTAATTAATTTTTTTTATATATTTAGTACAGGATCTGCAAGGTCTCACTACACAGATCAGAACTGTAATGATCCTATTTTCAGCCTCCCAAGCACTGGGATTACAGGCTCGTGCCACCACGCCCAGTTTCAGTCGCCTTCTCAGCATGCCCTGGAGGCGGGGCCAGCATGGCATACCAGCAATTCAGCCCCTGTGCTCTGCCTAAGCAGGTGCTTTAGTTGGCCGAGCTGTCTGGCCAGCCCTTATAAATTAATTTTAAACTGATACACGGACATGGAGGTGCGGGATATAATGCAGTGATTGGCAAGCAGTGCAAATACTGGCTTCGCAGAGTTCAGTCCTGCCCCAAACTGTTGTGCTGTTTGCAGATCCCCCAAAGATACAGAACAGGCCCACAGCAGCACATCAATTTCCTAGCAAAGGACCCCTGAAGAAGCTGTGTGTTTAGAAGTGAACCGAATGAACCCTGAAAGATGCTAGGGCCTGTATGTCCAGTGGGCACAGAATGGACCTCCCAGGCGATGCTCAGCTTAGGACCCTTGCACCCACAACCTCTCCGCTTTAGGATGCCACGCAAACACTCTGGCCCAACTGTTCCAAGGTTCACTTTCAGTGCAGCAGTTAATCAATTACATATGATGTCAGGGCCTAGCCCAGTATGGTGGCACACGCCTGTCATCCCAGCACCTTGGAAGACTGAGGAAGGAGGGCTGCAAGTTTGAACCTAGCCTGTGCAACTTAGTGAGACCCCGTCTCAAAATTAAAAAATAGAAAAATGCTTGGAATGCAGCTCAGTGTGAAGGCCTCGGGCTCAACCCCCGGTGCTGCAGTCCAATCAATCAAATGATGAAAAAGCAGCTTTCTGCCCAGTTTGTCCCGCTGTGAGCTCGCAAGGCTGTGCTGAGCCCTTTCATATTGGCAGGGCTGAGCTAGAACATTCCACAGGTGAGTTGTACTTGACACACTTTCAATTTAACAATATCTCTGACTTACAGTGAGCGCTGGGTGTAGCCCACTGAAAGTCGGGGAGCATTTCTGTGTAGACACAGGGTTGTTATCAAGGTAAGCAAATTAAAAGGAGGTCGTGAGGCTGGTCCTTGGCCCAAATAAGTGGGGCCATTTGGATAGGGAGGATGGGGACACAGGGACAAACACATAAGAGGGAAGGCAGGGACGAGACACGCAAGGAGATGACCACGGGTGACTGCAGCTGGGACAGAGGCCAGGAACCCTCCTAGGGGTGTTAGGGGGAGCCAGGTCCTCCTCACACCTTGACTTCAGGCTTCTAGCTGCCTGGACTGTGACACCATCCGTTTCTGTTGTTCCTTTTCTCTTTGTAGTACGAGGGATTGAACCCAGGGCCTTAGCACTGAGCTACGTCCTCAGCACTTTTTATTTCTGCTTTTAACTTTTTTTTTGTAGAACCGGGTATTGAGCTCAGGCCCTTGTGCTTGCCAGGGAAGCACTTATTCCACAAAAACCATCTCCCTGGCCCCTATTTGTTTTTAATTTCGATACAGGGTCTAGCTAGTTTGCCCAGGTAGGACTCCAACTTGTGATCCTCCTGCCTCCGCCTCCCAGGGTGCTGCAATGATAAGCACAGGCTAGCACCCTTGGCTTGAATTTCTGTTGTCTGAAGCCACCCAGCTTGTGGTGTCTCCTGTGATCACCGGGGTCCGGTTTGGTGTTGGGGCCGGGCTGGATCTGACTGGATCCGACCGGCCAGCCACTACTGAGCCACACATCTGTTCCCAGACAGCTGTACGCACAGGCAGCGATGCTGTGGATGGTGATGTTGGCGCCGAAGACCGAAGGGAGCAGAGTCTGGCTGGCCTCCTTCACCTGGACGTTTTCCATGATCTGACCTAGGAGGCAGTGGGGCAGGGTCGTGAGGAGCTGGCCCGTGCTCCCAAAGGAGACCCCAGCCCGGAGGGGCACTGCCGCTTGTCATCCCAGTGACACAAGAGGCTGGGGCAAGGCGATTGCACATTCAAGGCCAGCCTAGGAACTTAGTGACTTGGTAAGACTCCGCCTCAAAAAAAAAGGAGCTGAAGATGCTGCTCAGTGTGAAGGCCCCGGCTGGATCCTCAGCGCCCCCACGACCTCCATCACAATGTCACAAACCAAATGCTGCAGGGTGGGAAGTGGACGGCCCAGCCCAGTGAGCTCCCGGTCCTCTCTTGTGCGTGGTGGGTCTGTGCCCCAGAACCCCGCTCCAGGCTGTCTCCCACCCACCTGGGCCCCGGGGCTGGGTGGAGGCTGTGCACCTGCGCTGAGGGAGGAGAAGAGGCTGTTCTGGCTCCAGAGGATCAGCAGGCCTCTCTGACCTGGGGGCAGGAGGACCTCGAGGGTCTCGTTGTAGTCAAAGGCCAGCCCCAGACTCCGGTTGAGGGGGTGGTCAGAGTACGCGAACATGCCCTGCAAGCAAAAGCAGCTGCGTCCCCAAAGCGGCAGGTACGGGGCAGCACAGCTGAGGATCAAAGGACTTGATCAACGGGGGGGGGGGGGGATCCTACCCCGGGGCACGGGGCCCAGGGACGCTGCTTAGACCCCCACGGTGGCCAAACGCCCCCAGCCTCAGGGAGCACAGTTCTGAGGAGGGCAGGCCTCCTCTGCAGGTGGCGCAGCTTCCTGCTGCCACTGAACGCCCTCCGCCCTCCAAGCGTTCATGCGGGGACACCTGTGCCTACGAATGGTATTTGGAGGGGGCGGAGCCTCTGGGGGTGGGGCCTGGACTGAGGGGGGATGTGTGGTGCAGTGGGGAGACCAAGCTGTGATCAAGCCATGACGTGATGCTGCATTCGGAGGCCCCGTTGGCTGCGCCCATCAGAGTTTGGACTTCTCAGCCTCAAAAGGTCAGAAGCTGAAGTAGACCCATGTGCTTTGCTAAGCACTGGGCCTGAGGTATCTTCTCGCAGCAATACAAAGGGGCCTGAGGCGCCTCCGTGCACCTGGACTGCACTCAGGTCAGTCTCCCTGAGTTGGTCCCTCCCTGCCCCACAACCCAGAAACTTTCCTCCAGAGCCCTCAGGTGGTAGCCCCTCATCCACTACAAGCCCCACCGTCCCCGGAGCCCTCTGTGTCTGTTTACGGTGTGTCGCCCCAGTCCTCCCGACTGCACAGAACCAAGTCCTGGGGTCAGTGAGGCGGGGCGCTGCACCCATGTCCCAGCACCCAGGAGGCTGAAGCAGGACAACTGCCAGGAGTCCAAGGTCAAGCCCAGCTACATATGAATTCAAGGTCAGCCTGAACAATGCGGTGAGGTCCTAGCTCAAAAAGCAAACTAACTAATAAAAAAGAGAAATGTTAAACAGCGCTTGATATGGGGGATTTATTTATCGGTTTATTACGCTTAGTTGTGTGGTACAGCAGAGGTGCACAGTGACTGAGTTCATCAGAGGGAGTCTGCCTGGCTTGGGGTGCCTGGGTCCCTCCCTTTTCCCTCCCCTCTCCTCAGCCCTCTTCCCCTCCTTGTTTACTAAGATTTGTTTCTGTTTTATCCTTTTTCGCACACTTTTTTCTTTTCCCTTCCACCCCCACCCCGCTCCCCTTTCCCTTTGAATAATTACTTCTATTTCAAAATATCTAATATACATTTTGTCCCCATGTATACTTTCAGTTTCTCACAGTAGAGAGGACACAAGGGAATCAAAATAATCTTGTGTTCCACCCAGGGCACACAAAACTTTGTTTTGTATCCCTGGTACTCATCACAGTACTTAGCTACCAGAGGGAACTATGGCTCATTCATAACAAAAGGTCAGATGAATGGAGCAGAGAAGAGGAGAAAGTGGGAAACAGATGGACAGACGAGCGGGTGGATGGGGGTCAGGTGACTGCAGGCAGGTCTCATTGGACAGATAATTGGATGGGGGGTAGGTGGTGTGGAAAGACAGACATGGGTGGATGGGTGGCCAAAGGGATGGATGATAAGTGAGTGAGGGGGTGAATAGACAGGTGGATGGTTGAGTGGACGGATGGCCGTATGGATAAATAGAGGATGCCCGATGGGTGTGGCTGGGAGGTGTCTGAATGGATGGATAGATGGTTGAGTGGGTGGGTGGGTGGGTGGATGGATGGACGAATGGATGAATGAACAGATAGAAAAGCAGAAAAACTGATGGGTAGAACAGTGGATAAGTGGGCAGATGGGCGGATAGTTGAGTGACTGAAGAGACAGACAGATGGACAGATGGGTGGAAGGATAGAGGTACAAATAGATGGATGGATGATTGCCTGGATGGGTTAAACAGAGATGGATGGATAAATAAATGGATAGACGAGAGGTGGATTTCAGAAATGAAAAGCTAAATATGTGAGTTTTATTTATTTATTTTTTTGGTGGAACTCAGGATTGAACTCAGGCCCCTGTGCTTGCCAGGCTTGCCAGGCAAGCGCTTATTCCACTGAGCCATCTCCTCGGCCCAAAATATGTGAGTTTTAACAAAACCCTTACATTGGCCAAGTGTCTTTAAGTATTCCCTCCTAGTGTGAAGTCACTTACCTTCTTGTTATTAATGATAAGCAGCCCAACCTGTGACAAAGAGTGAAGGGGGAAGATTCCCCCTAAAGTCCCAACCAGTTCAGCCTATGAAAAAACAAAACAAAACTATATATATATATATATATATATATATATATATATATATAATGTGTTTCTAAATTTAAGTCTAGATTACTTAATGAACTAAGAAGAAAGTCTTTTTCAAGACTCTACTTCCTGTCTTTAAAAGCCTGCACAAAGACAACCCTGTGCCTGTAACCCAAGCACTCTGGGAGGCTAAGCAGGACACTCACAAGTTCAAGTCCCCCTGGGAAACTCAGGGAGACCCCATCTTGGTCAAAGCTAAAAATGAGGAAGGCTGCGGATGGTGCTGGCTGTGACAACCTGGATTCGATGCCCTGGACCACTGTGTCCAGGTGCTGGAGAAGCCAGTGCAGCTCAGACCACGAGGCCTGGGACTGGATCCTTAGGCCTGCGTAGATCTCACATTGCCAGCTTTGGGATGGGCAGGAGAGTGTCCAGCAGTGAGCGTGAAGCTACCTAGAGCCGGAGAGACAAGTCGCCACGGCACCCTCCCAGCTCACCTCCAGATTTTTTTTTAATGTATTTAGTACAGGGTCTCACTCTGTAACTCAGACTCGTAGTGATCCTCCTGTTTTCCGCCTCCCAAGTGCTGGATTACAGGTGTGCGCTACCGCGCCTGGTCTCAGTCTCTATCTCAGCTCGCCCCCGAGGATGGGGCCAGCTTGGCATACTGGGGATCCCCTGTGCTCTGCCTCAGCAGGTGCATTAGTCCACTGAGCTATCTGGCCAGCCCTTCTTCCAGGTGTTTTATTGTGTTTCTTTTCTTTCTTTCTTTTTTCTTTTCTTTTTTTTTGCGGAGCTGGGGATTGAGCTCAGGCCCTTGCGCTTGCCAGGGAAGCGCTTGTTCCCCTGAGCCGTCTCCCCGGCCCCCAATATTTCTATGTGGTGGGAGCAGGAACACAGACTGAAGGGCCACCTCCTGTACGTCGCTGCTACCTCAGGGCCCCGTGTTACGCACAACCTTCTCTGACTAGCATGGGCTGCTGGGCATTGGGCCTTCCTGCCCTCTCCACCCAGCTCCCCAGCCCCTTCTTCTCTGCCCTCGGAACCCCCAGGTGGGTCCTCATCTCAGGGAGGAAATCAACCTCAGGCAAAATGAGGGAGGGTCTCACTATGAGCTCCTCGCTCCTCGCCTCTGCTGCAGCTACATAATTGTATCTTTGTTTTCTCCCCTGAATGAACATACCTGTCTTTCATAGGTAAACTTTTTAAAACTGGATCCTCCATTATTTGAGAAATATATATGGGCCTGAGGTATCTGCTCTCCATGCAAATATGCAAAAATTGAGTTACTTATCTCCTGGGAAGACAACACACAGAAAACAATCTCTTTAAAAGAACAGAACCAGGCAAGATAATGCCCATATGTAATCCCAGCACTGGAGAGGCTGAGGCAGGAAGATCGTTGTGAGTATGAGACCCATCTGGGCTACAAAGTGAGCTCAAAGCCAGCCTGAACTGCATAGTGAGGCTGACATAAAAAGACAAAATAGAAGAAGAAGAAGGAGAAGGAGAAGGAGAGGAGGAGAAAGAGGAAGAAGATGAGGAAGAGGAAGAAGAAGAAGAGGAAGAAGAAGAAGAAGAAGAAGAAGAAGAAGAAGAAGAAGAAGAAGAAGAAGAAGAAGAAGAAGAAGAAGAAGAAGAAGAAGAAGAAGAAGAAGAAGAAGATAAAGAAGATAAATGGGCTGGGTGCTGTGGTACATAATTTTTTTTCTTAAAAAAGGAGAGCTGGGGCCAGGGAGATGGCTCAATGGAATAAGCGCTTCCCTGGCAAGTGCAAGGGCCTGAGTTCCATCCCCGGTTTCACAAAGAAAAAATAAAAGAAAGAAAAAAAAAGAAAGAAAGAGAGAGAGAGAGAGCACTGGCTAAAGTGCCTGCTTCAGCAGTGCACAGCGGCCAGGTTTGATCCCCAGCTTGCGGTGCTGGCCCCGCCCCCAGGGCATACTGAGAAGGCAAATGAGACTAGGCGTGGCGGTGCAAGCCTGTAATCCCCGCTGTAGGGAGGCTGAAAACAGAAGAATCACTGCAAGTCTGATCTGTGTAGTGAGGCCCTGTAGACCCTGTCCTAAATGCAGAAGAGAGAGAGGGAGAGAGAGAGAGAGACAGAGAGAGAGAGATGTGAAGGTACAGAACTGTCGTCCACCTCCCAGAGGGCTGAGGCAGGAGGATGTCATGAGTTTATTGTTACCCTGGACTACACAAGGAGTTTAAGGTCAGCCTGAACTACATTGAAGATCCTGTCTCAAGGAACTGAGAGAGAGAGGGGTCAGGGAGATAGCACAGCAGAATAAATGCTTGCCTGACCAGCACAAGGGCCTGAGTTCAATCCCTGGTTGGGGAGGGGGAGAAATAGAGAGAAGCCATCTATGGCTGTGCACGCTTGCAATCCCAGCACTCGAGAGGCCTAGGTAGGAGGACTGCCTGAGTCCAGGGCCAGCCAGCACTATAATCTGAGACTAAAAAAAGAAAAAAACTGAAAGACAGAGAGACAGAGGGAGGCCCCACAGGTCTTGGGTGTTTATCCTAGAAAAATAAAAATTATGTCCAAAGGCAAACCAGTATATGAATGGTCCTAAGAAATTTGATTCTCTTTCTTTTTTTTTTTTTTTTTTTTTTTGGTCTTTTTGAGACAGGGTCTCACTATGCAGTTGAGGTTGGCCTTAAGCTCATTTTGTAGCTCAGGCTGGTCTCGAACTCACAGCAATCCTCCTGCCTCAGCCTTCCAAGTGCTGGGACTACAGCATGTGCCACCATGCCTGGCTTCTTTTTCTTTCTTTCTTTTTCTTTTTTAAAATTGTTTTCTTTTCCTAGAACCAGGATCCCCATCTTTGGCCCAGGCAGGAACACAGAGGCTACACACCAGCATGATCGCCCTTTGAGTCAGGAGAGTAGGGCTGAGCACACTGGTTGGACAACAGGATGCAACCCGTCAGTTACAAAAACTGCAACAGTGTCTGGGCAAAGCAGCGGGGCCTGTGCATCACACAAAACTGTCTGATCACTGCCAGGATTCACGTGCAGAATGACTTCTGATGGAACGAGTCAGAGAAGATATGAAACACAGCTAAGGCCAGGCATGGTGGTGCACGCCCGTAACCCCAGCACTCAGGAGGCTGAGGCAGGAGGATTGCTGTGAGTTCCAGATCAGCCTGGGCCACAAAGCAAGCTCTAGGCCAGCCTGAACTGCACAGCAAGACCCTCTTAAACAAACAAACAAACAAAAAAAAAAAACGACAGTAAACAAATAAAAGACATAGACTCTGACTTCAAGTCTACCGCTGTCCTTCTCTTCTGGAGCAGCCTACTCTGCAGGAGTACAACTCTTTTTCTCACATTTTCCTTTTTCTTCTGTTACTTCAAACAAATATTGTGGTGCCGTGACACCACCCTGCCTGGCAACACCTCTGCAGGAAGATGTGGGTTTTGGGTACCAGAGGTGGACTCTAGGGCCTTGCCTGTGGTGAGCATGTGGCCTACCACAGCTGCGGGCCTGCAGTCAGCGGCTCCGTCCTGCTCCACTTCCCACCTCCGCAGGTTTGCCTCTCCTCAGGCAGCCTGACGGCCTTTCCCTCCTCGGAGCTCAGACACAGATGCTAAATGTACCATGGACCCACAGCCAGCCTAACACCTACATCCCCAAGCCCCTGGGCTCAGGCACTCCTCCCGCGCCAGCCTCCTGAGTAGCTCAGCCATGCAGCACTAGCCCCAGGTTTGTCATCTCCTTGCTTTTTTTTTTTTTTTTTTTTTTCTTTTCTGTCTTTTTGAGACAGGGTCTCACTATGCCATTCAGGCTGGCTGGCCTTGAGCTCACTCTGCAGCCCACGCTGGTCTTGAACTTGCAACCATCCTCCTGCCTCAGGCCCTGGACTACTGGGGGTACCACTATGGCTGGCACTGCTGTCTGTGTCTTTACGTGAATTTTCCAGGGTCTAGAACTGGGTTCCCAGGGGCTCTGCAATGCACACACTGAATGGCCAATCAGAACCACACTCTGTGCATTGGAATTTTACAAGCAGTCTTGAGTGTGTGGTAGAAATTTGCTTATCACAGGGAAAACTTAGAAGCAAGCTGGTGGTGGTGCTGACACACATCTATATTCCCAGCTACTCAGGAGGCTGAAGCAGGAGGATCACAAATTCTAGTCCAGCCTGGGCAGCTTCTTGAGATCTTGTCCCCAAATGAAAAATCAAAAGGACTGGGTTCAATCCCCAGTGTCACAGGTGCAAGGAAGGGGAGGAGGGGGAAGACAGATTTTGAGTTTATCAGGCAGGTGACCTAGAAGTGGCTCCGACTCCCATCCATCTCAGGCCTCCTCTGAGCCCCAGGGCAGGGACACTGCCAGGCACAAGGGCGCCAGCCTGTGGGTTCTTCCATCTATTCACCCTGGGCTGTGCTCAGAATTGAGTAAGGATTGAAAGGTGCAGCACTACGCTTACCAGGCAAAAGGAATTTCCAGCAAAACAGCAATTATCACCAGAGACGTGTGAAACGGGATGCTGGATGCCTGAAAGGAAAAGAGCATTTAGAAAATTATCCAGTCAGCCTGAAGTACACAGCAAGGGGGGGGGGGAGAGGGAAGGAGGGAGGGAGGGAAGGAGAAGGAGGGAAGAGAAAGAGAGAGAGGGAGGGAGGAAAGGAGAGAAGCA
>PVKA01030922.1:0-26815 GCA_004027165.1 Ctenomys sociabilis
CATTATCACCCTGCGCACAGCACTGCCACCACATTCTTATCCTTTATCAACCCAAAGAGGTGGCTACCTCACAGGAAGATCCTTAATAATTCATGAGCTGGAGCAAAGGCTCTCTCTCCAGGTCCTCAACAGGCTGGCTGAGTGTGGCTGCAGGAACCCATAATTGCCCAGAGAATTCATGGGTGCTCCAAAAATTTACTTTCATATATCTCTCTTTGCATCCTCCAAAAGCCCTTCTCCATCAGATTTAAAATAGGTCACATCACCCAGTGAACCAAACAAAAGCAGAGTACAGCTCACACAGACATTTACAGTACTTTGTACTTAATGACTTCAACTGTACTCCCTAAATTGCTCTCATAAAAAAACTGAACTTGAAAGCCATTTTTCTCAACTGTCATTAGCACACTCACACCATTTTGGTCCACAGCACAATTGAGCATGATAGATAGAGGCAGTTTCAGCAAGTTTCAATGTTTTCTTTTCTCCTGCTTCATAGCATAAAGGTTTTTTCTCTCCTGTAGGGGCAACTAAATTTCCAACCACCTGTAATGGTCTGACCTTTGAAATTGATGCTGCCAGTGGTGTGTCTTGCGGAGAAGCTGAGGAGCTAGAGACCCAATGGTGTGTCTGCAGAGAGCTCATCTAGGAATGCTCCATCCGCCTTCTAAACTAGGAAGAATAGTTTGTTCTTTTGTCCAAGAATGGGTACTAGCTGTGATTCTGGTAGCAGGAAGTACTCAGCCAGGGTAAAACAGGAGCAGCACACACTGGTGGGAATAGAAGACTTTGGAATCCCTAATGGTTTATGGATTCTTATTTCATGCCAGGAACACATTGTACTAACTATCATTCAAGAAGCAAGCTCACGTGATAAGTTTGCTCTAGGAACTCTTTTTATCTAGAAGCCTCAGGCGTTTTCATAAAATCATCCAATACCAACCACCTGCACAGGACAAAGAAGCTGGCATTTGCAAGCCAAAGTATCCCATTTTATGAAGGGCTTATCCCCACTGGGTTTGTAAAACACGGTCTTCATTCAAGAGCAAGTTGTCACAGGAAAAAAAAAAAAAAAAGAAGAGAAATGAAAGCAAACATTACTATCTTAATAAGCAAAGTGCTAGTATTTTGGAAGATGGTGAAGTGGTACTGATAAAATGACTTTTCAAATTGGGTTGTTGTTTTTGTTTTTTATAATATGTCAATGATGCCTGCTGACCCCTGAAAGCGAAAACACAAATGACACAATGAAAATGTGAAACACGGACCCCCTCGGAAGCTAGTCATTCACAGCTCATAAATTAGTGCACCTGTCTCTTCATTTAACAAACCTTAGCTGAACAACCACCACTCAGCATGGTGGACACATGCGGCGTCCAGGCTGCGGGGTGAGGCGAGATTCGTGCTCCGTCAGACTGGCAGTCAACAGGAGGAAAAGCACACACAAACAATTGTAAGATTCAAAACGCTAATAAGTGCAAATCGTATTTCATTGTAGTCTTCTCTAATTTATTCACTCATTTATTTGACATTTCTTAATTCCTCTGTCCTAGGCCTTCTTACACATGAGGACACAAAACTGCTTAAGATCTTCAAATGTAAGGCATCCTCTTACAGTAAGAAACATAAGGGTCTGGGGAGATAGCTCAGTGGTCTAAGCACTCACCTGGCAAGTGCAGAGACCCGGGTTTGATCCCTGGTACCACATGCTATGCCAGCCCCAGAGACTCACACGCACCATTCCAGCCACCAAAACCAGGTATGATGGCACATGTCAGTGATCCCAGCAATGGGGCGGCCGAGATAGGAGGATCACTACAAGTCTGAGCTGCATAGCAAAACCCTATACAAAATAAAGAGATGAAAATAGAAGGAAGCATGACAGTAACAGGCCAGAGCATGGAATGGCCTAGCAACCGGGACATAGACCCTGCCAGTGAGGCACAGAACTCTGAGAAAAGTAGACAGAGCAGTTCTTTATTTTGATGGAAAACCCTACTCTAGGGAATATTTTCTTCAGCTGCAGGTGAGCTGCTTTTATTATAGACATAGGCCTCTCATTTGGAAATGTATTCATTTTCGCCCTACATGTGATATGTAATATAGTTCAGCATCCAAAGGACAACACGGCCACCTCATTTTCTAATTTTAGTGTTGCAGGACATCAGCCAAGGAAATAGCAAAAGGCCACTATGCTTGGGTTATGAGGAGACATCAGAAGGATGGATCAAAGAAATGATTCAGCGTCGGAGGCCAAGCTTCAGTGTTAGCAGTGAAATGGACAAAGAGCCCATTAATCATGCCTAGACTTGCCTTTAAAAAGAAAAGTCACAAGTAATGCACAGGAATGCATTTTGTGTAATTATTTTTAATATTTCACAATGGGCATTAGAGTGAGGAAAGAAACACCGTTTGAGTCCGTCACTGCCATACCTTTTTGCTTTGCTTCATTTTGTTTCGTTGGCATATAGTGTCTCACTAAGTTCATAGGTTAACCTTGCACTTGTGCTCCTCCTGCCTCAGCCTCCCAAGTGCTAGGATTACAAGTGAATACTGATACCCACTAAGACTATCTAGAATTCTAGGCCTAAGTTGCTGTCTCCCTTGGTCACATTTCCTGAACCATATGCCCAGCAGTGGTTCCGGGTGGAGAGGGAAATGGGAAGTGGAAAGAAGGTCCTTACTGCCCTATCTTAGATGCTGCTTCTTTCTTGTGTGCAATTTAAGATGCTTTTTAAATATATTACTGTTATATATGTGATTTCCTTGTGCCCATAACTAATGCTCTCCCCAGTGTATTTTTTATTAATTTTATTGAGAAAAAAAAACTGCAATGAGAAAACGTTCAAAACAGCTTGGTAGGAGAGTTACAACAATTAATACATTGCATATTGTTCTTTGTAGTAATCATTCATAGCACAGGGTGCAGGCATGATATACTGTCCAAACACTATTAGTACAAATCTTTCTTCTTATTGAATTAAGAGACAAAAGTTGCATTCCTTCTTATATAAGTCTTGCTTTATCTTGGTCTTAACCATCCAGCAGAAAAGTATAGAAACGAAGTATGAAAACTGAAGCCATGTTAATATGCTGAGCTGTGGAAGGCTCAAGTCATCAGATTCAGACATTGCCAGTCCTGTGGATAACCCACTACCAGTGTGGACTACTGGACTATATGGGAATATTTTGTTGAATTCATGCACCTACAATATTTGGATGGCAATGGAATACCCATCTCTGAAAAAAAAAAAACAAAGAAAAAAAGTGATATAAATGAAGGACTGTTTTGTATCTGCATATATAAAATAGGATAGATATATAGCTACTTTCTCTCCCCAATGTTTGTAAAATATTTTCTAACACAATGTGATAGAATATTTGTAACATAATAAAAATATAGACTTGATCTCTAGATTTAGTTTCTATACCTAACTAGATACACAGTCTCTCTTCCCCATCTGGTTCTCTCTGTCTCTCTTCCCCCACTCCCTCCCTCTCTCTCTCTTTCTCTCTCTCTCTGTCTCTCTCCCACACATACCCACACACTTCTCCCCTACTCTTAATGGAACATATGCCTTATTTATACCCTAAGAGAATAAACATAGATTTTTTAGAAACTATGTATGTTAAAATACTACCCTACATTCCAAATTGATTGATAGCTTTGCTGAGCATACAAGGTAGGTTGCAATTCATTTTGAAGTCCCTTGTAATTTTGAAAATACTTCACTATTGTGCAGTTACCAGTTCACATCTTTAGCATGTTACCTATTACTTCTGCCTACTTTAGGTTGTCTGGTTATCCTCTGTGTCGGATATGCCGTGATGTTCTATGCTGATGTTGATTTTCCTATTATTTTTGCTGAGCAATCAGAGAATTACTTGAATGTAGAGATTCACACCTTTGAATATTAAGAAGTTTTCTCATTTTATTTCCTGAAGACTTTCCCATCCTCCTTTTGCTTCTGTTTTCTTTTATTTTTTCTGCTTTCTTTTATAAAGAATAATTCTGAATTTTTCCCTTGATCTGATTCACCATTTTAAAAAATATTTTCTTTTCTATTTGCTATATCTCTGTCTTCTTTTTCTAATTTTTGAGAATAGTGTTCACTTTTTCCATAATATTTTTCACTTCTAATAGAACTATTTTTCCTCCTCATGACTTTCTTGTTCCCTGAATTTTTTATAACTCCTGTTACTGCTTTATGAGTAACTCAGTTCCTGAGTTCCTAAGGATGTCTGTCTTACTTTTTTCTTCTGCTTCTCTTGGTGTATATTTATGAGTCTTGCACATGCATACACAGATGGTTCATGACTTAGCATGCTTCAAGTTAAAATTCATCAACATTTTGAAGCTTCAAAAACAACATGCATTCTCTCTTGGGCAGCAGCTGGACACTGCACCTTTCACTGGACGCATAGTCATGATGGGAGCTAATTGATACTCCTGAGCACTGGTGTCCAGACTTGATTGACATGGACCTCACTAAATGAAGAGGGGTCACCTGGAGAAACCATAGTATAATTAATGTGGATAAGCAGCAAAATGGCCTTTACATTTTTATATGTTTTATATTTTAACATATTAAGTTATAAAATGACAGAAGTCTAAGGTCCAGTGAGATAGAGATAACTCAATGGACTGGAGCACCTGCTTAGGTAAGCTTAAGCAGGCACAGGGACCGCAGTTCAATCCTCAGCATCACCTGCCCCAGCAACAGCCCCATCCCCAGGGAGCACTGAGCTGGCCACAGAATCCAGCTATGGTGGTGCATGCCTGTAATCCCAGTGGCGGGGAGGCTGAGACAGGAGGATCACTATGAGTCCAAGCTGCAAAATCAGACCCTGTACAAAATACATAGAAATCTATAATAATAAAATAACACAAGTCCAAGTTTGATAAGAAACTCCCACATCTGCTTAATGACAAAAGCACCCGTCTTCACACATAGATTGAAACACCACTTGCACAAGCTTATGTAGTATCTAAAATCCATGACTTTGGGTTTGACTGACCATGCCTGGCAGGCACAGGAAGTGAGGGGAGCACCAAGCTGTGCGCCTTCCTTGCTTGGGCTCTACTGTCTCCCACAGAGTCTACACTTGAGCACCGTGCAGTAGAAAAAAATATTGATGAAGATCATACATTAGTATTAAAACTTTATGGCTCTTCTGGGCCACATCGCCAGTTAATCAGGCCACTCTTTGCATTCAGACAGCAGGTTGAAGATTGCTGCCCAGTGCTAAGCTATCATGTTTGAAAGTTAGGAAGATTCAGCCCATTATCAATTTACAGTATTTTCAACTTATGATAGATTAGTGGGACATTGCTCCCTCCTTAGCCAAAGGAGCATCTGTATAATAAACCAGTCATTTCATTTTCTGCTCTTTACAAAGATTAGTCATTGAATTAAAAATAAATGCATTCAAATTTTGTCTTTTCAGCCTGAATGTAAGTTGTCTAATAAAAACACAGGTTATAGAACAGAACCAAGTGGTGTCACATTTGCGTTGTGTAACAGAATTGTCTGCGGGCTAGGTAGAAAAGGACATCTCCCCATCACAGATGATATTTTTGACTTATAAAAATATTATGAGGTAATAATAACAATGTATCTCCATGTCATCATCTATATTTTTCCTTAATTAATCTTCTCAAATTCTGCTTTCAAAGAACCTTGTTTGTCCTTTGAGAACAAATTCCACTTGTCAGGAAGGCAGCCTCAGGCAGTCTTTCCTAGTGGCCTGCCGTATTAGTTCAGAAGGTATATGAAACAGAGACATCTAAAGGAAATTTTAGGTATTGAAACACAGATACTTCCCTATCTGTCCTTTTGAGATTGATTTCCTTGGAAAGGATGAGCTTACTTTATTATGAAACAAGGAAATGCTATTTTGTACAATTAAATCCAAAGCCAAAAGAACAGGCCTACTAGAACACGAGCTAACAGCAGCCGAGAAGCACCAAGCAGCTTCGAACGCTGAGTTACCTAAAAGAAAAAGGCCTCTGTTAGCCCTAAAATTATCAGACGGAAAATTGATTTACATGAAACTCTATTCTGATCACATCATATTTTGAATTTTATATTATAGTTATCCATATTACCAGGTAGTTGTAGATGCCTAATAAATAAGAGCACATACTTAGCCAATGAGCAATCAATTAAATTAAATTCTGGAGAAACATAATTTAGGTATTTTTCTGATTGATTCCTCTTTAGGTAATAATTCCCACTTCTCAACTTTTGATTTGATTGAGGTTAAAGAAGCTATGGCAGAACTGCTTTTGCACATTTTATGTGTTAATGCACACAAGCACGGCATTGTCGTACGTTTAACTTCTCAAATGAGTAAGATGCAATAATAAAATTTAATTTTTTCAAAGGAATTTAAATAATGTCTTCTTGTTTGACAGTCTCTGAGTTGTTAAAAGCCTTTCTTCAAGTCATCTAATTGCCACCAAATAGCTCTATTTGAAACACTTTGCCTGGAAAGCCCAGGCCTTGCTCCAAAGCCACAAGAAGGTCAGTTTCTCTAAAGAAGAGTTAAAATTAAATAGAAGAAATTGTAGGAAAGCATATGACAGGTTTAATTTTGTGACATATGTGCTTCATTTATTTTTGTGAAAGCTTTCTCACTTCTTTAAGATCCATAAATAGGTTCTCTCTCAATATTAACAATGTGAAAAAGAGAGAAAAAAATAAGAAGGGAGGAAGAAATACCAAGGTCTCTGCTTTGCCCTGCATTCTGGCTGGCCATGTGTTAATTCAGAAACACAACCACGTGGTATCAGAACATGGCAGAGATTGGAGATGGCTTGAAGTGCAGTTAGCATTTCTTTTATATTCAAATAAGTATGTTTGATTCACATTATGGCTATAGGAAATATTCACTGTACAAGAAATCAACTGGAAAAAATGGTATAGAGAAATTCCTAAAAAGACCACCAACATCTTGTTCAGAATTATACTGACCTGAGCCACCCACATTTGGGCTGTGTCCTCCAGTGGCATTTCCTCTGTGAACTGAAAGAAGTGGGGAGAGTGGTCTGGTGTTCCTCTTGTCTTCATGAAAGCTGTTTTTGGACTAGGCTTCATATTTACAACTGCATTTTCCTGCTATGAAAATGAGCCATTAAATTCCTCCTCCTCCTCCTCCTCCTCTTCCTTCTCTTCCTCTTCCTCCTGAATATCTGACCAGACAGCTTGACCAGCAATTAAGAATATTTATATCCTATCCTCAAAATTATATATTATTCTCCATGTTTCAAAATTATCTTACATTCACATGAAATATAATTACATATTCTTCAAAGATCACTTTATTTCAGACCAATTTGTACCTAACTATTTTAATGGATTGGTTAATTTTAGTGTTTACCAAGTCATGATTAAAAATTATTCAGAAGATATTAGTCACAAAATTTATTCAGAACATTATGTATGATGAATCATATTAATTTAAAAATTTATCTTAATTAAAGCAAAATTTCTACTACTTAAGGCTAACAAAAAATGTATAGTTCTACATAAATTAGAGAGTAATAAAACTGCACTCCTCAAGTTTATGTGACTCTAAGTGTTTACTTTTTAAACTAATTCTTTTGTAAATCATTTTTTTTCTGAAGTCAGTGAGATCTTAAAGTTTGTTGCTTTTCTTAACATGATTGCTTATTCCACACAAGGATCTCTGAGGAATATTCTGAGGTCTTTTTATCCCACTGTGTGTTGACCAATCAAAATTTAGTTCAATGTATGTGATGGGTAGCAATTAGAGTGAATACAAAGATTAAAGTGACAAAGTCATCCAAATGCATTGTCAGTCAGTGTTCAGTCCTGTTATTTATTGTCTCAATGTCTCTCCCATTGACTCTTTTGCATTCTTCTCATCTCCCTGGTCAAGGTTCCCATTATTTTTCTAGAGCTTCAACCCAGACCACCCCACACAGGGATCAGGCAGAAATCTATTGGGTATAATCTTCCTTCCACTATGTAAAAGCTTTCTGTGGTAAGCTTCAGTGGCCTCTCATAGCCCACAGGATCAATTCAGACCTTTAAGTCCATCTGCAGTTCTCAATTATTTTATCTCTCAGTCCACTTTCCTAACTGTATTCTGATGCCTATACCTCAGCATGCCATGACTCCCTCTTTCTGGCTGGGTCTGTCCATTCCACTGTTCCCCCAGTCTGTAGAAGTGACTCCCTCCCTCCCTGGATTACAACACTTTGTAGATGCAAGAGACTGGTAACATGGTTTACAACAAGTCATCCCTTTTTTCTTCCCAGGCCTCTATAAATACCCAGAAATATTAGTTCAAACAGGGGACTACGCATGGAACTGCCTCACCTGTCTAGCATCCCCATGATTCAGATGGTGTAGTGCCACCTCTCTGGATGATATTCCAGCCACTCATCTTTAGCATGTTGACGCTTTGTAAACCATCCCCATGTTGCTGGTAAACACGGGGCCCACTTTCTGCACAGGCTGCCCTCACAGGCACCTCAATCAGTGTTAAGTCCTATTATTTATTGTCTCAAGGCCACTTGTCACCTCACCCCAGTTCCCTGGAGGTCCCTGGTGTCTGCTACATCCATGTCACTGGTCAGGGGGAAAACTACAGTAGCACTCCATGCATTCTGCTTTTTTAGTGGGGCTGCCAAAGAAGAAAGAATGAGGACTGTTGAACTCACCAGGGAAACATTTTACTCAGTTATATTAGGAAAACACAGATGTTCCCAGGCTGAGTCTCAGGCTGATTAAATTTTTCCCTGAATATCTACTGCAGGTCTCTGTCTTTCTCTTCCTCCTTCTTTCTTCCTTCCTCCACACATATCTCTCTCCCTCCTTCCCTTCCATGTTTTCCTTACTTCTTTCTTTTCTTCATTTATTCTTCATTTTACTACTTTTATTGGGCCTCAATAAAATGTAGCATGCTAACCATTTTCAAGTACTGGTTCAGTAGTATTAACACATTGCACAACAGATTTTAAATATCTTTATCTTGCAAAATCAAAAGTTAATTCCCCATAAATACAAATTCTCAGTAGGAAGGCATACTTCTCTATCTTCCATTTGTGTTTTTACTACTTTACATACCTACGTGAGCATATCCATACAATATCTGGCATCTTTTGATTAGCGTGATGTCATGCCAACTCATGTACACTGTAGCATAGGCATAGTTTCCTACTTTCTTAAGAATGCATAATACTGTACAAGAGAAATTATTCTTTTTAAAACTTTGTTCTTATTGAAATTACCCCGTGTTTACTGCTTCATGGCCCTGTAATTACGTTCTTGACTTCTGTAACTATAACAAGCAGGATATATAATGGTAAAAAGAAAAAACCTCCATGACCTTAACCTAACCTTATAACCAATGATATCACCCTACTAGCTGATTGGAACAATCGCCAGGTATTCTGTCTCACCTTTACACCCCCTGCTTATGCATCATATAAAAGCCCTAGACCATCAGACAGCGGGACTTCTTTTGGAAAATGATCCCAAGCAGTGGCCCACTTACATGAAGTAAATCTGCCTCCAAATCCTGGCTGCATCTTTGGTCTTTCTGTTTGCCATAGCATCATGAATATACCATATTTTCAAAAATATACTCAATTAGGATGTATGTGTAACTTCTTCCTCTTGAGTATTATGAACAATACTCTGATTAGCATGGCTATACAGTTATCTCTTTGAGATATTGGTTTAAATTCTTTTTGATACACACCCTGAATAAGATTGCTGTACAGTATTCTAGTTCAAAACCTTTGAAGAACCCTCATAATATACTGTTTTCTATAGAGGCTCCCATTTTTTTATCCCCATCACTGGTAAATAAGGATTCCAATTTCTCTTCAACTTCAGTAACATTATTTTCTGTTCTTTCTCTAGTAATCATCCTAATGGGTGATGTCTTATTATGTCTTAATTTGCATTGCTCTTATGATTGCCATATTTTCTTATGCTCATTGGGCATCTATGTATCTTCTTTTGAGAATTGCCACTGAGTACTTTCACCGGTTTCAAATCATAACACTTATTTGGCTGTTGTTGAGTTGTGGCAGTTATTTATGTGTTCTGGATATCAGCATCTTATCAGCTCTATGATTTATGAATATTGGTCCCTTCTTGTAGATGGTCTTTTTACTCTCTTGGTTGTTCCCTTCATTGCTATGTTCCTTTAAAAACTCTCCCTCTTATGAGGTGCTGATCCCTACCGGCTGGCTTGCTTTTGGAGTCATGTTTTGTAGTTTTGTAGTGCTGTCCCCCAAAGCCTCATGAGTTCATAGTTGAGGCTCTCGAGGGCTGGCTGGATCATGGATGTGTCATACTGGGATTAAGGGCATGAGGTGTTGGACTCGCTGACTAATTGGGTTAGCATAGCTCTGGATGTGGCTCAGTGAATTTATTGAAGAAGGAAGCCCCTCTTCAAGGGGGAAGGCATCAAGCAGTAGGCTTGTGTCCTGAATGGAATTAAAGGGTGAAAGAGATTCACTGGTGCTGCTGCAGCTGCTGCTGCCTGCACACCATAAACTCATTCCTTTCTGCCATGCTGCCCTGCCTTAGAACCAGCCCACTATGGGTTGAAACCTCTACAAGTTGTGAGCTAAAATATGTGGGTGCCTGATATTTTGTCCCAGCAACAAGACATCAGGCATTATAACACATTTCATTAATTGAATGGGTTTAGCTAGAAGTTAGAAGACCTAGTACAATTGCACATGTACTCTCTTTGATCCTATTTCTGTTTCTTTAGTTTTGAAATCACTCAAACAATAAAACTGGCCCAACAATACTAAGCTAGAATGATGGGATAATTCTAGGGTTAAGGAGAACTTAACACCTTCAGCAAAAGCCATTTGCAAAATGGCTTAAAACTCAGTTATTAGGGCCAGCCAAATAGCTCAGTGGATTAAAGCACCTGCAAGCAGGAGCAGGGGCCAGAAGTTCAATCCCAGGCCCACCTTGGCAGCCCCCTGCACCGGGGTGCCACTGAAACCACAATTGAGACTGGGCATGGTGGCATGTGCCTGTAATCCCAGCTCTTGGCAGGCTGTAAATAGGAAAACCCCTACAAGTCTGATCTAGTAGTGAGACCCTGAACACCCTGTAGACCTTTCCCTAAAAAAATACAAAACATAATAAATAAATAATAAAATTAAAATTAAAAGCTCAGTTATTAATATGACTTCTCTGCCAAGTGGCTCCTTCTGTACTGCAGCCAGTATTCCATCATCCTCAAACTCAGAACTTCTCAAACTATTGGCAGAAAAAAGCCCCTCTCTCATGTCCAATCTGTCATGGACCAGTAGTTTTGTAAAATCCAAAAATTATGTCCTTGGGAGTCTCAGTGATGTTAAATTGTTACAAATTTGAGAGCGTGCCCTTCTCTCGTTCCCTTGGCTCATTACAGAACGGTAATTAACAGCCCACCGACCAGCACCGCTGCTCACGCCACACTTTCAGCGGCACGGCTTCTGCTCTCTTGAGGCTCTTATCATTTGCTTCCTTGCTTTGCATGTGACCCAGCATATGTCCCCTGACCTTTCCTATATTTCTCTGCCCTCCTAAATTTTGACTTTTCCCCACTGGTACTGCCCTCCTCTTTTTGATCATATTAGAAGAGAATGGATTGTGGCTAATTTCATCTTTTTGCTGTCACCTGGCTGCCTTGGTCCCCTTGTCCAGCCTTGTCCCATGACAACTGAATGCATGATCAACATCACACAGCATGACACAGGCATCATGAAGAATGAGTTAGAGACAATGCACATGGCGTAGGTACTCTGATGAGTACGCTGCTTTCTGAATACTTAGCATCAGTGTCTTTTCTTATGAGAGTACAACAAAGAGCTGTAAACAAATTCTGCTCTACCACTTAGCCCTTGTTAAAAAATGAGAGGTTTTCCTGTCATAGAAAGAGCTGAGTATGGCCAATGTGCTGAGCTGCTATGGGTTAAAACCATCAGGATGATGCCTTGAGTGTGTGATTCCTAGCACTTAGCCTAATTGGATGTGCCATTAATCCTTGGTCCCTCATATGACCTGAATTCAGGAATAAGTAAACATATTCCTCCCAGAGGGCATGACAATTTTTTAATTTACTTTCTCTGTGGTAGGCCACTGCTCCAGACAGACGCTATTAGAATTGGGTTTTACATAAGAGAAAAATAAGGAAAATGAACTCTATGACTTTAATCTGGTTATTCTTTCTGTCTCCCTCTGATCTATTCAGTCACCAGAAGAAGGATGAAAATATAGAAAAAGGGCTCAGAATAAAATCAATAAGTTATGTTGGGGATAAAACACAACCAAAATCTAGACAGCCACCTGTACACAACTACTGGCTTCACATTAGATGTCATGCAGAAAATCTCAAAAGTTGGAAGAGTCCAGTGATTTACAAGAGAGTGTTTCATTGGAATCAACTGATGAGTTTCAAAGGACATTCAGAACTGTTTCTGAAAGTGACAAGTGGGAAGAATATCTTAAGGGCAATTAATGTGTCATCTACTATAATAATGTTTTTTAAACTTTTTTAACATGCACTTTTGTCACGCTTCAAATGTCATAGTTGTAATTGGTAGAAACTCATACACTGGATAGAAAATTTCTCAGCTCTGTAAGTATACAAACTCTCTTATGCCTTGAGAGATTTTTTAAATTATTTACCTCTTTATTTCTTTATTTATCTGTTTACTTATGTGGTACAGAGTCTCACTATGCAGCTCAGGCTCATAGTGATTCTCCTGCCTCAGCCTCCCAGAACTAGGATTGCAGGCGTGCTCTACCATGTCCAGTTTCAGTGGCCAGCACAGAGCACCCAGGGTTCTGGGGCCAGCATGGCATGCTGTACCTGGCATCGAACCCTAGTCCTTCCACTTGCCAGCCAGGCACTTAGACTTCCACGCTATCTTTCCAGCCCCAGAGATCTCTTTTTTAAAGTGTGCAATTAAATGACATGCAATTGGCACTTAGCATATGTGACAAACTTGTCAGTTACTACACACAGTGCGAGATAAGTCTGCTAAAATCTAGACAAATGAAGTCCACAGTGACTTCCAGAACCAGTAGGGTGGCAAGTCAGGCAGGGGACTCACTGCTGCCGACCGCTGTGCTCTCACCCCACAATGCTGTGCACACCTCCCTTGCCACAGCCTGCGCCCCTTTGTCATTTCTGGTGTTCTCCCAACTTCTAGGCTACTGCGAGTCTTACACACATCATGATTCCTACCAGCTAACAGTGACTACATACCCACAAAAGCTTCCAGACTGTCTCCCTTTCCAGTGAAGGCTCTTCAACTGGCCCAGAGGACACTTGTCCTTCTTTCATCCACTTTAAGCTCCCTTGAAAGAACTTAGAAATTTTCATGACATCAATTCACCAGGCAGATTCTTGAATGCCCCAGGACTCTGTGAGCCGTGTGAGGGCAGAATTTGTCTCATTAGGTGCCTGGTACAGACCCTCAAGGGAAAGGGGAAAAATACATATTCAGACCCTGTACATGTGGTTAGTAAAAAGAATTTGCTTATTTTAATAGCTCCTAGCTAACATTATATTCTTTGCTTAGTAAGATAACATTGAAATGATCAGAAGGTAGAAAAGGCATTCTATTATTAGTATTTCTTTGGGTTTATAGTATAACTGTGATACCTTTTAAGAATCATATACTCTGTGATATATCTTTCTTTGGTGTATCTTTTTTAAAGTTATTTATTTAGTGCAGGGTCTCATTACACAGCTCAGACTCATAGTGATCCTCCTGTCTCAGCCTTCCCGGCACTGGGATTACAGGCATGTGCCACCACACCCAGTTTCACGGCAGACACAGTGCACCCAGGGGTCTGAACTGAGACAGCTAATGGTACCAGGCATCGAACCTGGGTCCCTGCCTTTGCCAGGCAGGGATTTAGAGTGCTGAGCTACCTCTCCAGCCCTTATATCTCTCTCTTCTTATTAATACAAATGTGTTGCATGCATTAATAGATTTCAGGGCAATACATGCACATGGCACACACTGACCGAATCTAACCTGTCTTTGCCTTTACAATCTCTAGCAGACACTAGTCCACTTTCAGGGCAATATTTTTGTCAGCTCCCATAGATGAGAAAAACATTAAGTGACTTTCTATCATTCATTTAATACTTGCCAAGTATTTATTATGCACTGAAGACTCCACAAATTTATCAGTAAATTTTTCTTAACATCCCATTAAGTGTTCTCTTTTTTTAATAAACACACTTAACTACCCTTAAGAACCCAGTGAGTAATGTTTATACAGTTTTAATCTTTTTAGCTACTAAAGGAAATATACTTCTAAGCAATAAAAGATAAATGTTCTTGATTATAAAAAATTTAAGAGGGTTTAAAGGAGGAACTATAAAGTTATATTTTCTATCAAGGAACGTTGCACATTTTCCTTCTTGGTAGATATTATATCTTTTGGCTACATTCCTAGATTGAAAAATAGAATTATGTGAATGCATTTCTAAGGCATGTTTCCCAAAAAAGTTTTACATAGAAATTCATGCGATCCTAATCACACCCTCTCAAGTGACTAAGCAGATATCGACAAGTCACTGGGTTCCGTGAATCACCGCACTGAAACATCTACTGACTGAGGCAGCATCAGTGGAGAAATGATACCACCTCTTCGGAAGATAGGCAAGTACAATGGTGTAAGAGGGATTGAAGAGCCATAAAACCTGAGTTTAAAACTGTATTGTTTGCTCGCTCTCGCTCTTGCTCTCTCTCTCTCTCTCTCTCTCCTGTCTCACTATATTTTTTATTCTCAAAACAGTGTGTTTAAACCTTTCACATTGCCGAAATGAAATCTTTTTGCCTATAAAGACTACTGTCACTTTTCTCTGCCTCACATTAATGCTAATCTAACTTTTATAAGAGTCGTCCCAAGTGCTAAGTCCATTGCTCCACGTTAAGCGGCCAGCATGAGCCTGAGGCAGAGAAGCGCTGGCCCAACCGGAGCCTTCCTCCCTCTCTGCAGTGAGGACGCATCAGCGCCCTTCCCCCACTCCGGACAGCCCGTCATCTCCCCACGTTTCCTCCACTCTTTTTAGATTTGAGTCCATGTAAAACACATTCTTCAAGTGTGCTTTATAACATATTGTCTAAAATGTTAGTGCATTTTGAAATTTCAGGAGGGAAGACAAAGACTAAACAAAATTATAATCACAACTGACTTTCTAGTGATTCGGTAGCATGAAGTTTGTTCTTTCCACTTCCAAGCAAGACACATCTGGCTTGAACTTCGTCATTCACAATTCTCTTCACAATAATTAAAAACCCTAGATTTGCCTTTGCTTGAAATTTAATATCGTTAAATCTTGGATTGACATCCAAGAATTTTTTCAAGATATCCAACAAGAAGTAGGCCATGTAGATATGTTCTCTAGATCTTCCAGTCAAGTACTTTAGATAATAAAGGAGGAAAACTAAAACAATGTAATGAGGAAGGAGCACACTGAAGCTGACAGAGAGCTGGAAACACCCAGTGCCCTAAACTCCCTGTTATTGTCTCCCTGTGTTTTCCCACACACACCCTTATAGTCTTAAGAGACTGCCAACCACCCAAAGAGACAAAGATCTGCACCCAAGATCTGCACTAATGGTGGTTAGACAGGATATTATGTCGGCTTTTAGTGCTATGGTCATCCACTAGGTAAATAATTATTCAATCTTTGATATAATTCAGCTGTATAAAAACATGTAAATATAATATCATGTATGCACCTTGTACAATACCAAAACGTTATGAAAACAGTTTGCATTGTATTATTTCATCGACTCTGTATGGTTATGGTGTCTTGAAACTGTTTGATTGACATTTGTATTTCAATAAAATAAAAATAAATGGAAAAATTAAAAAAAAAAATAAAAAAAGAGTGGAGTTCTCAGCCAGCAGGGACACATTCCATGCACCCGTGAGTGTCACATCCAAGGGGGGATGAGGTCCCTGGAGAAAAGTAAGATACCATCTAGGAAAATCAGTGATCCTGATGATCAGCAGGGTAACAAAGCTTCCTGCCATTTGTAGCCACAAAGCTAACTAAAACTCTTTAGCATTTTAGAGCTTTATAGTATTTTTCAAGTAAAGATGCAAGAATTCCCCTATTCTTTCCTCTAAGAGCCTTTGTTTTAACTCAATTTATTTTTGCTCTTCTTTTATTTTTTTTTCTTTTTCTCTCAATGAGTACTCAGACCTAATGAATTTTATAGTGTAATAGTCAGAAATCCAGTCACTGAATAAATATTGAGTATCATACTCAGTATGATGCAATAAGGCAAATGTACATTAAAGAAAGTTTTATAATGCTCTGTGAGGATTATTATCATTATAATTATTTAAATAAGAATCTCAGTGTTTTACATCTCCAGCATCCTCTCACATTCGTTGCCTAAGCATCTGAAGCTGTATCAGACCTTGATGAAATAAGCAGATAAAATGCAGCCAGTGACTGTTCCTCTCTCCCTCAGCAGAGGCTTCCCACTGTGCCCTCTTTGAAGTAAAGTGTATTTCTAGAATGTTCCATGTTTACCACTTCTATCTCAGCTCAAGTTCCTCTCTGATGCTTAGGAGATGTGGTCCTTGGGGATAAGTTGGAATTCTTCTTCCCTCCACCATCCATGCATTCAAAGAGATCTTCTAATCATGTGAGAATAGCAAGCAGACTTCAGTTTGGAAACTGAGAAGCTAATTAATTTTTAAAGTCTCATTGATCAAGACTCACCCATTTTAGCAGGCTTCTAAACCATTACATGTTCAAATTCTGGAAGAATAATACTGAATCTGCATGCTGTTGAGCTGCACTACTTTGAGGCAAAGCAGTACTCTCCACCTTATAAACGTTCACTTAAATAGTAAGTAAGGGAGGGAGGACATATATAAAGAAAAAACACTTAATAATATAAAAATGAGCTGGCATGGTGGCTCATGCCTGTAATCCCAGCACTCGGGAGGCTGAGGCAGAAGGATTGTTATGAGTTCAAGACCAGCCTCAGCTACAAAGTGAGCTTAAGGCCAGTCTGAACTACATAGTAAGACCCTGTCTCAAAAAGACAATATATAATAATAGCAAGATAACCTTTGCCAAAAAAATGAATTGCTAAGTAGAAAATTTCCACATTATATGAAGTTCCCATCTATGCAAGTCAGCAGTCTCAGCTTAAACAAAACCATTTATTGAAGATCCCTGGTAGAGACCTGTAGCAGGTCGACCAGAAGACTGAGTTCACATTTCTCCTCCACTTAATGAAAAATGCTGTGTTTCCTTTATAGTTTAAATTGTTTGAGTTTCATGTTTCTTTCTGCTTGTAATGCAAAGGAGCAGATAGTCCCTATACTAAGAGCCTGGCTCACAAACAGTTTTCTCTGCCTCAATTTGCGGAAATAGCCCACTTGGTGTAACAGTATAATTTTGTGCTTTATTAGTTTTATAAAGATTCTTTATAGGCAAGTCTCAGGGAAATAAAAAAAAAAAGGAAACTCAAAGACAGAAAGTCTTTTTGTGTATGTGATTTAGAATTTTTCAGCTTTTATTTTTATTAGTACATGTCTAGTTCATAATGATTACATTTTCTAATGCTTAAATTGGAAGGCCTCTGAGTGAATACGAAGTTTTCATTGTTGACTAGCCAACAATGTATACTTTATCTTTCAAATATAAAAATTTAGGCAAATGAGAAAGCAAAGTAAAAATTTAAAATCTTTTTTCTATAAGGCAGTTTTCTCACATTCTCTCAGGCTTTCCCAGAGAGCAAATTAGTCAAGCAATGGCTGTGACTCACCCACATGGCTGACACTGACAAAAGATCTACAAACGATGGCACAGGGTTTCAGGATAAATCCTGAAAGGATTTGACTGACTGTATAGATACAAAAGTTACAATTCTTGTTATATAGGTCTTGCTTTATCTTGGTCTTAACCACCCAGCAGGAAAGTATAAAAACGAAGTATAAAAAGTAAAGCTATATTAATATGCTGAGCTGTAAAAGGCTCAAGTAAACAACTTCTAACATTGCCAATCGTATGGATAACCCACTACTATTATGGACTACGGGACTATATTGGAATATTTTGCTGAATTTGTGCATCTACAATATTTAAATGGCAAAGGAATACCCATCTCTGAGAAAACTAAACAAACAGGGAATAGAAATGAAGGACCATTTTGTATCTGTATATTCAAAATAGGATAAATACACAGCTACTTTCTCTTAATTCAATGAATAGAAAGATTTGTACTAATACTATTTATGGACAGGATACCATGTCTGCATCTTGAACTATGAATAATCACTAAGAAGACAACAATATGCAATGTGTTAATTATTAAACCTGTCCTACTAATTCGTTTTGAAACTGTCTCATTGCTATTGTTTCTCAATAAAAGTAGTTTAAAAAATAAAAATAAAGCAGTTTTCTCATGGGCTGCGGAGCTGTGAAAAGAACTCTCAGCATAATAAGCAAAGAGTCACATGATTCACCCCTGTTTCCACAATACCACTGGTGCTTGGAGGAGGTCAAGATGAGAGATGATGACCGAAGATCCAATCATGAAGGCCGCCTTCCCGGAGATCAAATGCTGAATGGCACTGTCTCCTTCCCCACACTACTGCAGTTTCTCTCCCACTTCATTGCTCCCCTTCTTCCATACCTGCCCCCTATGAGAGTTAAAGCCTAGGCTTCCTCTGAGAGAAGGAGTGTATGTATGGTTCTTGAGCTGGGCTATGGACAGAGAGAAGCTACTATGACTGGAAGTCAATTTGGCAAGATTCTTGAACTGTAACAATGTGTATGGAAATGAACTGTGAAAATGCCCCTGAGTTTTCACACCTGTGCTAGCACGTTGCCCTACACGTACTGTGGAGTAGGCCATGAAGCTTGATTGGGCAAGAGAAGCAGAAGCACCTTGACAAAAGAGATGTGAAGAGGCATCGGCGTGCTTCCGTGTCCTCCCATTGGCCTCTGCCTCATCCTGTGAACACGCCCAGGCTGAGGTTCCAGGGAAATGTTAAGGCTTTCTGGGGACAGCTGGACCTGCTGGTGAAGGCCTGCTTGTCACAGCAAGGCTTCCCCTGCCAGGAACACCTGCAGCTCTATAGCAGATGCTTGAACTCAATCCAGCCATTCCACAAGAGTCACTAAGCCAGTGTGTCTACCTATGAATCATAACAAAAGATTATCTAAAGCTGCTGTATAAAAGTATTTTATGAAATTATCTTTTAAAAAACAAGAGTTTAAAGACAGCTTACTTTCTCTAAAAAGAGATATGGAAATTCTTTTCTTAAATTCAATCCAGGTCTGGCCTGCCATGCCAGCCCCACCCCCAGGATGCAGGGAGAAGGCAATTGAGACTGGGTGTGGTAGCGCGCCTGTAATCCCAGCTCTTGGAAGGCTGTAAACACACAGATCACTCTGAGTTTGATCTAGTAGTGAGACCCTGAACACCTTGTAGACCCTTCCTTAAAATACAAAAAATTAAAAGAAATAAATTCAATACATACTACAGGTATACAAATTGCAGCATTTCTGCTCACAATAATATTTAGTGTAACATTGTATGGATAAAAATTAATTTGAAACCATAAAAACGGATCATCAGTCAGAGATAGGTTAAAAATATTTTAAGATTGAAAAAGTACATAGAATTATAAAACTTGAATTAGATTTATGTATTTTACATTTGACACCACTGCTTGTATTACTATATGATAAAGTTGAAAATATATTTTATAAGTATATATATGCAAAACATGTCTGCAAGTATGCAAAAACTTAACAGTTATTACTTCTGGTGAAGGAGAGAGAAAGTGAATTTCATGTTTTCTTCCATATCTCAGGTGCAATTTAAACTGACAGATACAGTGCTTTTGTCAATTAAGTAATGTGTTTTTAAATACAAGACACTTCCTATGAAACCGTAACTTACCCCACATATAGTTAATGTTTCAGAGGCTCCGCATGGGACAACGTATTGGCAATGTGTCCTGCATTTGTGTCCTCTTTGCTCCAGTATGAATTCATCTCCTGACTTTACTAAGGCTGAGAAATCATCATCCCAATTTCACTGAAATTGGGTTTATTAAGTGCATCCGTATTGCTTATGAATCATAGAAAACATGTTCCTCTTTGTATTTGTGCTAAAAGCTGCTTAGGGAACGGACAGAACACCACCCAGAGTGTGCTGTGGAATTCAGATAAAAAAGTGCTACTGGAAATCACTGCCAGATACCAAATCCTCACATATACTTAGAAGATAAAGATCACAAATGGCCGAATTGCACTTTCTCTTATTTGATCTCTTGGTGCAGCTTGAGGACTGTGACCCTCTCAGAATTTTGCAGGGATACTGCTCCTTCTCCTGCAGATGTAGCCTTGCTCTACAGGAGGAGCTGCGGGCCAAGAAGACAAGGCAGCAGGCAGCACGGAGGATTGAGCGGAGCAGGACGCGCACAGCTGCAGGGTAGGCGCTGCGCTAAGGAAGAACACACTTGAGGCGTAACTTGAGCCTCGGGCTGGGGCATGGCGGCTGGCAATCAGCTGCTTATTGCGGTGCATCTTTGCTTTCTTTGCCAAGTCCTCCCTAGGACTTCCTCTCCACAGATACATAAATGACAATTCCGGGAACTAGGATGGACAGAGAAATTGCCTCTGCCCTCTGCGATGAGGCATGAGTCAGTCCAGAGCCCCGTGTTGCTAACCGACACATGCCACTGAGCTCTGAAGGAGGAAACAGGAAAGGAAAGAGGAGTTAGCTTGTCCAGTTAGAGACTACTCTGTACTGAATAGCACAGTGAACTGTACCTCTGTGATTGAAGAAACACTTGTAAAATCTGACATAGCACAGTTCTTCCCTTGGCATCCAAAACAAATCTGAGCTTTTAACTAAGTATTGTTTTGTTTCTTGTTCCCCAGCTACAAAACCAAACTAATTGACCGGAAAGTTGTTTCCCACATCAGCACACTGGAGTTCGTCAAGCAGTGAAATGCATGGATCTGGATCTTGTTAAGTTCGGCTAGTGACCCATTATTCATCTGGGTAGCCCTGCTCATGCCGGTGAAAGGGAGGAGGGCATGCTCCAGATAGGATATTTATCAGTGAATGTATGATTCCTTTAACAAAGACCTGAAAGAGCCTATAATCTAAGGAGAAGCCTAAAAGTGAGACAGACAAAACACAGTTCATTCTTACTACTAACACAGGGGCTTCTGGATGCCACCAAGACTGCCAGTGTTTGCATGATAAAACACGTGGCTCTTGATCTGCAGTAAATTATTAGTATGTTGTCCTCAAAATTTCTTGATTCTTGTGGGCTAAGCCTCTTTAGTTTTTCAACTTTTATTCATTTTAGTGAGAAAAAAGATAAACTAGCAATGAAACACTTTTAAAACAGGTTAGTAGGATGTTTACAGTAATAAATACATTGCATATTGTTATTTTCATAGTATTTATTCAGAGGACAGTATGAAGACATGATATCTTGTCTTAACAATATTAGTACAGGGCCAGGGAGATGGCTCAGTGGAATGAGTGCTTCCCTGGCAAGTGCAAGAGCCTGAGTTCAATCCCCAGTTCTGAAAAAAAAATATATATATTAGTACAAACTTTTATTATCAGTGAACCTCTTACTAAGAGAAAGTAGTTGTGCTGATAACTCACTACTATTATGGACTATTGGACTATATTGGGTTATTTTGCTGAATTCAAGCACCTGCAATCTTTAGACTGGTTTCAAGTATGAAAATGTCCTTTAAAGACTTCTCCAAAAAGGCTTCTCTAACTGCAGTGGAACACACATCTCTTAAAAAACAAAATGAAAAAGTCAGCCTCTTTATTAAAAAAAAAAAAAAAAAAGCTGTATAACTCAGAGTTGGAAACAATATTGTATCAATTAGTTCAGCTTTCTTTCCAAGAAATTTCTTCATAAACTCAAACTATAACACAATATTATAGCTCTCTAGTGTTCTGCTATTCCATTCAGCACATAGAAAAGGACAGAGAAAGTTGGAGGAATTGATCTAACTCTCAGCCCACCCATTTGCGCCGATGCCACTTTCCTGGAGATTTCAGCAAACTGTCCTCAGAGGTAAGAAAGGTTCCGTGAAGGCTGATGCATGAGTCCCTCCTCCAGAGCCCAGGTAGGACAGCAGAAAGTTGTATATTCTTGTCAGAATGCTTTGCAGACAGCTGCCCCACTAGATCTTGTCTTCTCTCTCTGGCTTTAATCTTTCCTCTAGCTTTCTAAATCTTACAGCCTCATGTCAGTTCTACAGGGAGAACTGAAACAGTTTTACGATGAAAAACATCAAGACAGGGGTCTAAGGAACAACCTCTGAAAAAGGAGAAAACTCCAGGAAAAGGCATTAAAATTATTAAAGTGATCGATAACACTGAATCCAGAAATTCAGAGGGAAAGGTGAAAGATGCCTTTAGATCATGAAAACAAAAACAAAACAAGATCTGGTCCAGGCTCTAATTCACCTCATCAGTTCCATAAAATAATACAGACAACTGTCAGACCCTGTAATCAGGGATACCCAGGACTAGCTAGGATGTAAACAGTGAGAAAGACTTCCACGCACAGTGACATGCAGGTACATGTATTTATCACTATGCATGATATGACTATTTTCCTATTTTATGGCCTATTTAATTTTTTTTACCTGGGGGCATGAAAGACAATTTTCTTTTTTTAATCTTCCTCTACAATTTCAACTTAAAGATCACGTTATTCAGTAAAAGGAAATGTGATACTTTTCTCCATCACCAACCAGACAATCTCCTCAGACACCTTCAACCAGTGCTGGTGTCTCTCGCAATTTTAAAGGACCACATTTGGCCTGGTCCGTGCACATAGTTACTGCAGCGTGGGAGGAGGCAAAGCTTTGCATGCTCCTTGCCCAACACTCGTTGCACAATGTTCTGATCCAGTCTCCCCACATCCAGAATACCACTGTGAAAGAAACTCATTCATCGTAGTGTCTGGGGATCGCTCTCCGCTGCCACCACTTACTGCCTCAGTGACAATGACCAGTTTACTTGACCTGTGTATCTCAGTTTCCTTGTTAAAATAGAGACTGAACTTTGTACCTACAAAAAGATGTAGAAAGAGAGAGGGAATTGAGGGAAAGAATGGAAATAGAGCTGTTTTGAATTGGCTGGACAACAGCCAAGGATGGAGAGGAAGCAAATAAAAACAGAATTAAGATGCATTACGCACAGGTACAAGCTCTTCACAATAAACACAATCACTGTGTATGACAAATGTGCATGAAATAGAAGGACATTGAAATCTTACCTTCTATTACCTTTGGGTGTGACCTTAGTTTGTAAATAGGGTCTTTACAGAAAGGATCCACTTAAGATGAGTTTTTAGGGTGATTCCTAAACCAATATGACTAGTGTCATTGTAAAAAGCAAAATTTGGTCTCAGCAGTCAATAAATTGTAGTATTAGTTTTTCATTAAGTTCTTAATAATGTAAGAGTGATGTTACATGCAGACATTATGCTCTGTTAGTTACTTTCTTTAACAAAATGCCCAACACTCAAAAGTAAAGCAAGAAAGGTTTATTTCAGCTCATATCTTGTAGAGTTTTGGTCCAGAGCCAGCTGGCTCCAAGGCAGGGCAGTATAGCAGAGGGATATTGTATGAGGAAAAGTACATGGAGTGTCAATCAGAAGGCAGCGAGCAACAAGCAGCCGGCTGCCAGCCTGCTTTGCCCTTTGATACCGTCCAGGCTGCCAGTGTTTGGGTGGCACCTCCCAGAACTATGCTAATTCAAGTCAGTGAACTAATTTGTACCACCCACATAATCTCACATCACGTGCCCAGGTCCAGCTGTCTCAGAAAAGAGCCACTTATGAGTGTATGGTGCTTTGGGAGAACAACTAGATATGAGCCACAGTACTCTGCCCCTGACCCCCCAGAGACTCATGTGCATGCTTTTATGCAAAAGGTACTTAGCCCATCTCTAAAAGCTTCCAAAGTCCTATAAGTTCTAACATTAGTCTAAGTCCAAATTTTCCTCTGTGATTTAAGGCAAATTCTTATCTATGAGCTCTTGTGCAAATAAAAAGGAAGTTGAATACCTCCAACATAAAATACCATAAGATGAACATTCTCATTACCAATGGAGGATAGAAAAAATAGGATGAAACCAAAACTAAATCCATTAAGGAAAATATGAAGTCTTGCCATTCTCTGTCCAGTTCCTGGGGAAACCTGTGTCAAGATGTGAATTTCCAAGGGCTTGGATGACTCCATCCCTGGGCACTATCAGGTCTTACAACTCCCATAGCTTCTCTCTTTAGCTGGCTTTGCTCAAACCTTGTAGCTTCCTTCAGACAATTCACATTCCTGGCTTCTCCAACCTTAGGTGGTCTCCACTGGTCCTTTGGCTTTACATTCACAGCTATATGCAAGGTCCTCTCAGAGGCACACTGCCTGCCATCCCAGGCCTTCTTCTGAAACTGGGGTGGAAGGCTTCTGACCTCATAACTCTTGTATTCTGCATGAGTCTAAAACAATCACCACATAGATGGTGTCAAGGTTTGTTGCCAGCTAGAGCATCAGCCAGGCTTCCTTCACTCTTGATTATGGAGTTGAGTACCTGCGTTGCTGAGCACTATATACCAAATGTTAGGGAAAAACTTCCCTAGGCCACTGCCACCCATGGACCTGGGGCTCTGAGACTCTCTCCTTAAAGCAAAGTCACTCACATTTGTAACTTTGGTTGCCAAGTCTGGAATCCTATTGATTCCTGTGCTGTCCTTAAGCCATCTTCTCTATGGTCTTGTTCTTTCTCAGCAACTTCTCCTTGTTCCATCTTTGCAGTCTACAACTTTACTGGAGCTTCCATTCTTGCCAAGCTCAAACATTTAAAATCATTCTGCTGAGTGATTTTCTCTTGATTCACAACCGAGATATGTCTAAAAGACCCCAACAGTAGCCATGCATGACTCAACATTAGACTGTTTTGAAATTTTGTCCAACAGATTAATTAGTTCAACATGTTTAATCTTAGATTGGAGAAAATTCTTTGGATAAGAGAAGAAGACACATTTCCTGCCAAGGCATAACACACATAGTCTAGAGTCCAACAGCCAATACAGTCCTTCTTGCCACAGAAACAACATGAGCCTGGTCTTTAGCAGCAGCATTTCGATCAGCATTCTAGTCTTCTGAGCTCTGAAGACAGTCTCCCATCACATTCATCCTGCAGAATCCCAGGGCTGCTTCTTCAACTGGCATTTCCAAACCATTCCAAATCTTCTTACAAGCCAGTATCAAAGGCTCCTGAACCACAGCGAGAACCTACTCCTGGTACCAAAATCCACCTTAGCAATTATGTCAAATTAAGTAAGAAATGTTCAACTAAATTGAATCAACATAGTTACAGTGTGAGAGGATTTACTCAGAACAGAAGACCTACTCTGGGTAGGATTTCAGCTGAATGAAACAAAAGGGAAATGAGAAAGGAAGGATCACTTTGGTCTCTTTGGAATTGATCTAGTCCTCATCTTGACCTCACCTGGAACATTTTCTCCTGGATTCCAGCACAGACTATTCAGCCTCTCTTTGTAGACACTTTAACCTCCTGATATGGACTCACAGAGGATGCTACAGTGAGCTCCAGGGCTCTGAGCTTTGACTGAATCCTTTGGATCTCCAGCATGCAGACACTCTTGTGCACTCTTTTACACCTGACTCTGCTGATGACCACTGTAAGCGAATCTTGTAGACTTTTAAATATTTGTATATCTTTCATTAAGTCTGTTTTTCTAATAAGTACTGACTGATACAAATTCCAAAGACTTAGCCCAATGAAACTGGATAATGCAGTCAAAGAGCTCTTCCTTGTTTTCCCTATTATTATCTCTGTATCTGACTTTATGTTTGAGGAATGTTACCAACTTTTTCTTAAATCAGTTCTTATCCCCTAGTCCAACGGATTTGTGATATACAATTTCATCATTTGAAAGGGTCTCCTCCACTTTACCACAGTGCCAACTCTCTCATTTATATAACAACTTTAGGACCTAAATTTTCAGGCCCTGTATTGATTAGTGTCTTGTTTACTTTTCTCATTGCTGAGACAAAATACCAGACACCCAAAGTTAAAGGAGGAAAGGTTTACTACAGCTCACAGTGTGAGGAGGTTTCAGTTCACAGTCAGCTGACACCAAAGCTGGCACCCTTAAGGCAAGCACCACCCACAACTCTTCTTCAACTGGCATTTCCAAACCATTCCAAACGCTTCTTACAAGCCAGTATCAAAGGCTCCTGAACCACAGCGAGAACCTATTCCTGGTACCAAAATCCACCTTAGCAATTATGTCAAATTAACATCAAACTTAGCATCTCAAACTTAGCATCACACCATGAACCAATCCCAGCCTTGCATCCTTCATCCTGCATTACACACTAAACCCAGCCACCACCAAAAACTTCCATGTGTGACAGCATAAAGCTTTGGGAGGGGGTCATCTAAGTATAATTCATAGCAATAAGGATTCTCTAGAGGAACAGAATCAATAGAAAATCTATGTACAATTAGACAAGACAATGTATTAGACAGGTTTCTAGGATGAAAAGCAGGACAGTCCAGTGACTGTCCTGGACCCTACATGCTAGAAATCTGGGGGATCCAGAACCTGCTCGGTGAAAAAAGATGGAAGCTACACAACAAGAGGGATCAAGCATGGAATTCCAGTCCAAGGTCCAAGGTCTGTAGCTGATTGCTAGGTCCCTTGGAGAAACTGTCCAAAAAGATGGCAGAAAA
>PVKA01030923.1:0-26888 GCA_004027165.1 Ctenomys sociabilis
CTGAAAAATACGAAAAGTAAAACAGAAATATCTAGAATCCAACAAGATAAAATTCACAATGCCAAGCAGGGCGTGGTGGCGCATGCCTGTAATCCCAGCACTCGGGAGGCTGAGGCAGGAGGATTGTTGTGAGTTCGAGACCAGCCTGAGAAACAAAAAAAAAAAAAAAAAAAAAAAAAAAAAAAAAAAAAACCCAATCTCAAAAAGAAAAAAAAAAAAAAAAAAAAAAAAAAAAAAAAAAAAAAAAAAATTCACAATGCCTGGCATCCAATCAAAGATCACAATGCATAGAATGAAAAAGGAAAACACAACTCATAATGAGGACGTTAATGAATCCATCAGAAGGGGCTGGGTTGAGCACTATCAAAATGGAGTGGTAGAGAACCGCTCTAGCGTACGAGAAGCCCTGGGTTCAACCCTAGTTGCAGGGAAGGGTGTAGAAACATCAGTAAGACAATTAACAAATGTGACATATTAATATACTCTTAAATGGAGTCCTTGACAGAAAGGAAAGGGGTGGGAAAATATTTGAGGAAACACTGGTCAAAACATTTCCAAGTTTGTTGGAAACTATAGATGAAAAGTCCCAGGTAGGGCTGGGGAGATAGCTCAATAAAATAAGTGCTCTCCTGGCAAGTGCAGGGTCCTGAGTTCAATCCTCAGTACCATCAAAAAAAAAAAAAAAAAAAAGAGTCCCAGGTAGACAGTGAAGTCTAGTCCTGCAATGGTTCCCACTGCCAGGAAGTAGAGCTGCAGGAGAGAAAGCACAGCTCACTTGTCCCTCAGTGTCGACCCTCAGTCCACTGGGTGTGTTCCCCACTCATTAATTTCAGCAATTCAGGACTGTCCAAGACCCCCAAACTCTGGGTTCTCTCAGCCTCAAAAAGTCCAGCAATAACCAGTCATTGCTGAAGGTTCACTAGCCCCAGGCACCATGTGGCCCCAAAATTGCAGAAGACAGTGAAGGCAGACATGGCCTTATCCCCACAGAGCCCATAGATAAGTGGGGTACAACATGCCAGCCCAGTGCCAAGGGAAGGAAAAGCCGCCAGTAGCGTATCCCTCCTGCCCACTCCTGCTCTGCCCAGAGCCAGCTTCCCCCTCTGCCGGCCCCAGGAATGAGGGACTCCTCCCAGCCCAGGCTCCTCAATGTCCCTCCCTGAGCTCAAGGCCAGCCCTTCCTCCTTCCACAAAAACCGGCTCCATCGCCAGCATCTATACAGAGCACCTCCTCCATCCTTCTTGCATGGACCCACTCAGATCTCTCTTGCTTTAACACTTTTCCTAGTCACCTGGGCCTGCTTCAAGATTTGCTAGAGAAAGATTTGAATAGGAAATCCAAGAGGAGCGGGAATCTTCCACAATCTCTCTGCGCTTACGTCCCCACCCACCCCAACTCACGCAGAGTCTGAGCTGGTTCCGTGTTGTTTCTATCCACATACAAGCAGAGGCAAACACACAGTGCTTACATCCCTGGCTGTGGGAGGAGCAAGGAAGCCATGTGCAACTTCCAGGTGTCACACACACACACACACACACAGACCCTCTGTTAGCACAGCTGTCCACAGCTTACACCTAGAAGGACTTAGTCCCAGCTCAAAGTGATTGTGACAGACCCCAGAGAGATAGGAAGCATTCAGCAACGGATTCAGTGTGCGGATGAAGCCTAGGAAACTAGACGCTCACCTTTCCAAAATGGATTTTCTCTCCTGGGATTCTGCCCAACAGTGCCCAGCCCCTCACCATCACTGAGCTGATGGTCATCATCCTCAGGGTCCAGCTGCTGGATGTCTTGAAAGTCCTTCTCCATGATGGGACCAGAGCTGGAGTCAGAGTGGGGACAGAGTAGAGGTTGCCGTCAGATCTGGAGCTTATGCTACAATGTGAATTCTAATGGAGGCTGACAGCATAGAGTAGGGCGTGGGGAGTCAAGGTGATAGGTTGGGCTGGGTCTGAGACTAGAGATGAGTTCAGGGTAAAGACTTTAATATTTTAAATATTTCAGGGTTTTGCCCCTTCTCAAGAGATAGCTTAACCCATAATCTCGACACTCAGGAGTCCAATGCAGGAGGATCACTGCAAGTTCAAGGTCAGCCTGGGCTGCAAAGTGAGTTCAAACTTAGACTGAACCATGTGACACCCTATCTCAAAGAAAGGAAGAGAAAGAGAAAGAGAGAAAAAGGGAGGAAGGAAGGAAAAAGGAAGAAAGAAAGAAAGAAAGAAAGAAAGAAAGAAAGAAAGAAAGAAAGAAAGAAAGAAAGAAAGAAGAAAGAGAGAGAGAGAGAGAGAGAGAAAGAAAGAAAGAAAGAAAGAAAGAAAGAAAGAAAGAAAGAAAGAAAGAAAGAAAGAAAGAAAGAAAGAAAGAAAGAAAGATGGCCTTAGCCCCTGACATGGCAGGGACCATCCTTCCATACTCTCAAGGATCAAACCACCCACATCTTCTCTGAACAGCTTCCTTAATCCAAAACATCCCCCACCCCGCTTGTCTCCCCTACCTTGGTTACCAGTTAAAGGTGTGAAGAGCTGGCTCCAGGTCCTGCAGGCAGCCTAGGCCCCAGGAAGAAAAAGGGCTTAAAACTAAGAGACCTTGGACATGGGGTAGGTACAAGATGAGGAGGAACAGGAAGCACATGCAGGCCAGGGTCCCGAGAGTCCAACTTGCTCTCACCTTGCATCTCCTGGTCCTGGGACTTTGGACTGTAAATAGAGGTAGAATCAGAGTTGGAACTTGGACAATGGGGGGGGGGGGGACACAGCCCTCTCCCTTCTCAGCCCCCAAGGCAAGAGTGTGCTGGTCTGTCCCCCCATCTTCACATGCTAGTCATGTGAAGTCCTTATTGTACAATTTGGGAAGGGGAGTTGGGCCTAGGGGGTCAGAGTGTAGCCAGTGATTTCTCTTCCCCTTTCACTTCCCGCCTCTACAGTTCCCAGAATTGTTGGTGTCTCTAAATATCCCTGATCAGGTTCAGGTTCAAAGGGACTGACAGCTTCCCTGCTCTTGCCCAATCTGGGCTTGTGATCCTGGAATCCAAATACCAGACTGCAGCTCAGCCTTCCTGAGAGCTCAGCCCCAGGTTCTCCAGCACCAGCCTGACTCGCTCACTCTGCTAAGGGAGGAAAGTTCCCCAAGATACAGAAGAAGCAGGGGAAGGAGCACGGAGCAGAATGGGAGGCAGAGCTCCCTGCTGCAGGAGGAGCTGTACCCCAGTAAGCACTTCTGAAGTCAAAGCCCCACACCGGGTCTAGGAGCACAAATATTTGTCTTCATCCCCAGCCATTGCTATATCCAGAGGTATTTTCTTATTTTTTTAAAAATTCATTTATTTATTACAGTGCCTCGCTACACATCACGGATTTTTTTTTTTTTTTTTTTTTTGGGGGTTGGGGGGTCAGCTCAGCCCGCTCTGGGGGTAGGGGCTGGCATGGCATGTGGTGCTGGAGATCGAACCGCGGTCCCTGAGAGGCGCTTTAGACCGCTGAGCTATCTTGCCAGCCCGGTATTTTCTTATTTAACCCTCACAATATAGCAGTGCCAAGAACAAGCTGTTTGTTAGCCCTATTCCACAGGGGAGGAATAGAAGTCTTAAGAAAATTGAGTGAGATACCTCAGCAGATTAAGGCACCTGCAAGCAGGCATAGGAGCTAGGGGTTCAATCCCTGGGCCTGGTGTGCGCTCTCCGTCCCCGGGGTGTGCAGAGACTGCAATTGAGACTAGGCATCATGGCACCCGCCTGTAATCCCAGCTCTTGGGAGGCTGTAAACAGGCAGATCACTATGAGTCCAATCTCGTAGTGATATCCTGAACACCCTGTAGACCCTCCCCTAAAAATATCGAAATAAAGGAAAGAAAACTGAGTGGAGCTGGGGAAAGAGCTTGGCAAGTCTAAGCGCCTGCCTGGCAAGCACAAGGACCCGAGGTCAGTCTCTGATACCACATGTTGTGTGCAGGCCCCAGAACCAGGCATGGTGGTACCCACCGGTAACCTCAGCACTGGGGTGGCTGAGGCAGCAGTATTGCTACAAGTCTGAACCTTGTAGCAAGACCCTGTATCAGATAAATAAATAGGGGCTGGGAAGATGGCTCGGTGGATAAGCACTTCCCTGTCAAGCACAAGGGCCTGAGTCCAATCCCCAGTTCTGCCAAATAAATAAATAATAATAAATAAAATTAAAAAAAAAATTGAATGATAGGCTCCAGGTAGGGGGCACCATAATTTTAAACTGGAATGTCCCCCAAAGGCTCATGTGCTAAAGGCTTGGTCCCCAGACCATCGCACTATTGGAAAGAGCAAGAAAACTTCTAAAAGGTAGGGCCCATGAGAAGGTCTTCCGGTCACTGGATGCCAGAATCTCCTCTTCCTCTCGCAGTGCACAGACACCAAGGGAAGAGCTTTGCTCTCACCAGGGTGTGCTGATTCATCACAGATCCAAAACACAAGGCAAGCGATCACAGACTGAAACCTCTGCAACTGTGAGCCAAAATAAGTGTCTTCTCTTTATAAGTTGATTTATCTCAGGTATTTGTGTTACTGGACCCAGGTCCAGCTGTTCACCGCTCAAAAGGCAAACACCCTCAGGAGCTGAGAATTGGTTGAAAGAAAATCAGTTTCATCCCAGCCAGCACCCTGGAGGGTAGAGGGAGCTATAGTCTTCAGAGCTCCTTCTTAGGAACCTCAAGCACAGAGAAGTGATTTTATATAGAAGGGCAGGAGGTTCAGGGAATAATGAGCAGGAAGACCACACACTGAGTCATATCCAGGTACCATACCATTTTGTCGCTGAATGCTTGTTTTTCTCTATTGCCAGAATATCCTTGTAACACCAATCAACCTTCATGCTCTAATCCTACAAGGCCTCTAGTCCCATAATTCTTTAGATGAGCATTATTTGCTTGCATTATTTCTGTTTTTAAAGAACTGGATTGAGGGGTTGCATATTTTGGGTTAGTGAGGAGCATTTCGATGATAACCGAAAGTCATCAGATGCCCTTGGTTCCGTAAGTCTAGAGAACGTCGCTCACTAGGTTTGTCGTCTTTCAGTTCTTTTTCACAAGAATAGCTAACCTTGCAGCTTAAGATACAGAATGGGGAAGAAGACCAGGAGGCAGTTTTTGCTGAAGAATAGCATTAATCCTTCAGGCAGCTTCAGGCGGAGGCACAACCTACAGCAAGGCTAGTGGAAAGCACTGACGTGGTGTTCTGCTGCTTTTCCTCCAAATTAGTGGTTTTTGAAGTCAACTAACAGCAAATAAGGCTGGAGAGTTTATTTAGGTTCCCCTTCCTTACAGTGCCAGAGACCTGATAGTGAGGAACGGGAGATCGTTGAGCACCAGAGATGACGCGGGCATGTGTTTGGGACTGGCCTGCAGGTTGAGTTCGCACGTATTTGGAGGAGCGGGATAGCAAAGGCTCAAAGCCCTCAGAAGACCAAAAGCCGACAGGAATACAGACAGGCAATAAAAGCTCTGCTAATGAAGTTTTAGATGAAAATGAAAATTCTTTTGGAAATTGGGCGCTCATGTTACTCTGCGGCGAACAGTTTGGGCTCATTTTGTCCACACTCTGAGCTCAAAGAGGAAATTTCAAGGTAACACAGCATCCAAGAAGTGGCACTGAGATAGGAGATCGGGGCTGGGGCAAAAGAGACCAAGCAAGTGGGCAGAATCTGTCAAAATCCTGCAGACCCAGGAGGCTGGGAAGATAGCTCAGTAGAATAAGCATTTGCCTGGCAAAGAGAGTAGATTTTAGGCTGGGCATGGTGGTGCGCCTACAACCCCAGCTCTTGGGAGGCTGTAAACAGGCAGATCAGTATGAGTCAGATCTAGTAGTGAGACCCTGAACACCCTGTAGATCTTTCCCTAAAAATATATAGAAAGAAAGAAAGAAAGAAAGAAAGAAAGAAAGAAAGAAAGAAAGAAAAGAAAAGAAAAGAAAAGAAAAGAAAAGAAAAGAAAAGAAAAGAAAAGAAAAGAAAAGAAAAGAAAAGAAAAGAAAAGAAAAGAGAAAAAGAAAAGAAAATGTAGAGTCTTCCCTAAAAAAAAAAATCCTGCAGAGTACACGTGCACAGAAGGGGCCCTGGGATCCAGGATCCAAGCATAGTAGCTCCTAAGCGCTGGCACAGAACTAAGCCCTGACCTCATGGCTGCTGTGAGTCTGCTCACTGCCTGCTCTCAGCCTGCAGAGCCTGCTTCTTTCCCCCTTCAATAAATGCACATCCCCATTACCTTTGCTGTGTATCTTGCCCAGTTCTTTGTTCAGAATAGCAAGAATTTAGAAAGAATTGCCCCAGGACCCATTAGCCAGTAACAGCACAGGTATTCCTGACAGCTATCAGCCAAATTTACTATGGGAAGTGCGACCAAACAGAGTGGAAGAATTTGGACCACTTGCAGTTTGGTCAGATCTTCAGAAATAAAAACCAAGTTGAGGTGTGCACAGGTAGCAACATCTATGTCACCAGCAGCACCTGGATAGAACCTGTTGGGAGACGCCATCAGTTGCAAAATAGCTCAGCTTCAGAGATTTTCATATGAAAAAACAAATGAAACAAGTGATGAAAGCATAGTATAAGAAAATTATAGCAAACATGTAAGATATGACCAGGGCACCCAAATACATATAAGAATTACAGAAAAGAAGAGTAGGAGACAATAAATAATAGCCTAAGAAATGTTGTTAAAAATATTCTGTATGCTGTGGAAAGCCCTGCTTGCTTTCTTGTTCATATGGATCCATCCAGAAATTGGTCCTAGTTTATGATCCAAACACAGTGCTACTCACTTACTCACTTAATTATGTATTCGATCAGCAAACATCAAGAACCTTCTGTGCTTCAAGCATTACCAACAACTCAGAACACTCGCATACCCTGAATAAAACCAGATACTCCTACCTCTGATAACAAACACCACATAACCCTGTATCTCTTTTCATTTTAGTTTTCAGGAATTACAGAATGAAACAAGGGTTTAAACTTTTAACAATTTTGTTATGGACTGCATTATTTCTGCTTGTCTTTTCCTCAAAAATCTTGATTTCTACTTGTATTTCAGTTTTCTGTGGTCTTTATTATTTATTTATTTATTTATGTGTTCATTGCATTTCAGGGAATAGTCTACAGGGTATTCAGGGTCTCACTATTAGATCCAACTAGCAGTGATTTGCCTGTTTATAGCCTCCCAAGAGCTGGGATTACAGGTGCGCACCGTCACACCCAGTCTCCGTTGCCATCTCAGTGTACTCTAGGGGCAGGGCCAGCAGGCAGGCCTGGGGATCGAACCCCAGGCCTCTGTGCCTGTTTGAAGTTGCTTTAATCCACTGAGCTATCTGGCCCACCCTTTCTGTGGTCTTTCATCTTAGACATATTTTACTGTGTCTCAGGTAAGTAGATAGATAGGTGGTAGGCAGGTAAGGTAGATGGTAAACCTCTGTAATACTTCTAGAACGTATGTGGCCCTACCAATCCTGCCTGCTCCTCCCCTGCCCTTGTGAAAGCCCTGTGACATAAGCTCGGTCCCTTCTCTCTTGCCACACCTGGTGACTGGCCATCCCCTAAACATCTCTGCAGTTCTTACTACTGTCATCACAGCTCAAGGCTCAAAAATATCACTTTATTTTCTCATAACTAAATTTAAACACCATCCCAAATTTTCTTTCTGCTGTATGGGAGAAATTTTAGGATAAATTGGAGTCATTTGGGGAAAATGAATCCACTTTGAGACCCTAAGGTTAAGTGAAATAACTCAGACACACAAGTTTAACTATCACACGGCTTCTTTTATAGAAGCCCAAAATATAAATAAAAAGCAAAATAGAAGATCAATAATAAGAAATATATCTTTGGCAAAAGAAAAGGGGAACTAAGAGATGGAGGGAGGGAATAGGAAAGGGATAAAGAAAAATTCAAGATGTGTTATGGGACTAAACCAACTCCCCCATGAGAAATGTGATCATTATATGCAGCAACATGTACTAATGAGAAACACAGGGGATGGGGAGACAGCTCAGCAGCATAAGCGCCTGCCTGTTAGTAAGCACAAGGTCCTGAGTTTGATCCCTGATGCTACCAAAAAAAAAAAAAAAAAAAAAATCTGAATAATAACAATAGAACAACAAAAAAGAACAAGATAAGAGATGTGGTGTTTCTCTCCCAACAATAACTTGAGGCATGGAAAAATAATTCTGTCCATTTCCTCCTAGGGCCACCTACCTCCCCACCCCACGTACAAGCCGGACTAAAGCGCTCCAGTGCCAACTTCCAAGTTCAATGAAGGCCCTGGGTACGTGGAAATAAGTGAGTTTTGTGATCCAAAAGAAGTGGGTGTCCCTTGTAACAGCAGATGAAATTCTACAGCAAAAACTAAAGGCGCCTTGTCCTCTCCTCTTCTACTTCATGGGACAACAGACACCCCCAGGGCTCCCCACCATGTGAAATTTTGCAGAAGGAAAGCTCACAGGCGCTTAGGGACAGTTTCACCAAAAATGCTGCTTTGCAACTGGGGATTGCTGAAGGCCAGATAACCTCAGAATTATCTTATTCAAAGAAGACCTGAAAGAACTTCCCTAGTCAGCTGAGGGGACTCCCCTTCTGGCACCCCTCTCGGCTCTTAGCATATTGAAAAGAGACCTTCAGGAGTCCCTGTAACACGCATGTGGAGGCCACGTGGATGTTCCCAGAGAAAGTCACCTGGGTTCACAAAAGGGATGCACCCCACAGGCACACTGTAGACCACCATGGGGGCGAAGCAAAGCAGTCCTGCCCCTGTAGAGTCATCAGCCTAACTAGCCAACCAGATATCACAGAAATGCCTGGTCGAGGTAGACTTGCTCAGGCTGAGTGAGCGTCACAGAATTCCACGTCCATCGCAGCTGTCGAGTGGAGGCAGGTGCCTGCGACTCCAGGCATCGTGCTTTATTCTAGCTGTTCGTATCTGTCTTAGTTACTTTTTACTCATTGCTGGGACAAATATCCGACACTCGAAATGAAGGAAGGAAAGGTTTATTTAGCTCACAGTTACTGGAGGGTTCAGTCCGTATTCCGCTGGCTCTAAGGCAGACGACAGCAGTTCAGGGAGATCAGAGCTCCTCCAAAGTGGCACAGCTGTGAAGGTCAAGTTCCTCTGAGTACTGCCACTTCTCAATGGAAAGGGGGCAGGGCGACCGGAAGCCTTCCTCAATTCCTGAGCCCTGCCCACCTGCAGGGCTGGGCCCCCACGCTGAGAACGCCGGAGGAGCTGATTCAGCCAAGTTGACGTCCTGTATCAACTAACACAATATCCAACCCAAAATATATGGAATATGGAACCCAGAAAACACGGCCAAGAGTCCATCTGGAGAGCATAGACTTAGCAACCAAAATAGGACACACGGTCTTCCCCTGGGGCTGGGGAGGACTGAGTCCCATAATGTGGCTTGTGACGATCTCTAACAACCCCAGCTGATATGAAATAATAATACCTTTCCTTCAGGGAAGTGACTTTAAACTAAGAAGGCCTGAAAGTGTCTGGCGCCCCAGTGGCCCCAGCTACTCAGGAAGCTGAAGCGGGAGGATCACGTCAGCCCAGGAGTGCAAAGGCTGCCTGGAAAGCACACTGAGTCTCATTTCACAAAGTAATTAATCCATTAATAATACCAAAACAGATGACAAAGATACTAAAAATACGATACTAATGTATTTGTGCTAAATGTAAGAGCCATCTGTATTTGGTAATGTCCAAGAAAATTTAGTATGCTAAAAACTCCAAAGTCAGCCTTATGATATTAAATTAGACTATAAAATTCTGTTCTTCATTTTAGACTTGTAGTTTCAGTTCAAAAGAAATAATTTGATCTTATTTATAAATAATAAAGAAATAAGTGGGCCTTGAGATTCACTGTGCCTATTAATTTGACTTACTTGACAATCTAAAGCCCCCCCAAAAAAGCAGAGCTGAAAATATCACAATACCCAATCTCAAATTGTATTATAAAACCTAAAAGAACAAAAACAGTAATTTACTGGCACAAAAATAGATGCACCAATGGAACAGAATAAAACAAACACATGCAACTACAGTCTTCTGATTCTCAACATTAGAGGAAAAAAACAACCTCTTTCACCAATGGTGCTAGGCAAACTGACTGTCCATGTATAAGACTGTGAAGCTTGGAGCCAGGGAGATGGCTCAGTGGAATAAACACTTCCTGGCAAGCACAAGGGCCTGAGTTCAATCCCCAGTTCCACCAAAAAAAAAAAAAAAAAGAAAGACTGAAACTAGGTTCCTATCATTAATCCCACCTAGAAAACAATTCAAAATAAATCCAAAACTTAGGTATAAGACCTAAAAATGAAACTGCTAGAAGAAAACATTGGGGAAATCCTTGAAGTCATTGGCACATGGAAGGATTTTCTGAATAAAACTCAAATAGCACAGGATCCAATATAGAGAATCAACAATGGGACCACAGTAAATTAAAAAGTTCTTGCACAGTAAAGGAACCAATCAACAGAGTGAAGAGACAGCCTACAGAGTGTAACAGCATCTTTGCCACATACTCTTCTGGCAGATGATTAATATCTAAAATATAAAGAACTCAAAATTTTAACACAAAAAAATCAAATAATCCAATCAATACATGGGACAATGAATTGAACAGACATTTCTCAAAAGAAGTACAAGTGGTCAGTAAGTATATGACAAAAAGTACAATCTTGTTAGCCATTACAGAACTACAAATTAAAACTATATTGAGGTTCCATCCCACGCCAGTCAAAATAGCTGTCATCAGCCTGTTATACTGATGTGTATCTGCAATCCTATAACTTGGGAGAGTGAGGCAGGAAGACCACCATTAGTTTGAGACTGGCCTGTGGTTACATAGTGAGTTCAAAGTAAGCCTGAACTATAATAAGACTATATCTTTAAAAAAAAAAAAAAGAAAAATAGCTGTTGTCAAGAACACACACATGGGGGCCAGCCAAATAGCTCAGCAGATTAAAGGATCTGCAAGCAGGCTCAGGGGCCAGGGTTCAATCCCCAGGCCTGCTGTTCTGGCATCAGCCCCGCCCCCAGGGCATGCTGAGATGATAACTGAGACTGGGCGTGGTGGCATGGGCCTGTAATCCCAGCTCTCGGGAGGCTGTAAACGGGCAGATCACTGAGTCCAATCTAGTAGTGAGATCTTGAACACCCTGTAGACCCTTCCTTAAAAATACAAAAAAACACACACACACACACACACATCACACATGGGCTAGCCAGATAGCTCAGAGGATTAAAGCGCCTGTATAGGCTCACTCAGGGACCAGGGTTGGATCTCTAGCATGCTGCGCTGGTCCCACTCCTAGGATGCATGAACCGGTAATTGAGACTGGGCGTGGTGTTGCACGCTTGTAATCCCAGGGCTTGGGAGGCTGAAAAAGGGAGGATGACTGTGAGTCCAATCTGTGTAGTAAGACCCTGCAGACCCTGTACAGAATACACACACACACACAGTGCTGTGAAGATGAAAAGATAAAGGAACATTTCTACACTGCTGGTAGAAATGTAAATTATCATAGCCCCTTTGGAAATCAGTATGGATATTATTCAAAAACCTAAAAATAGAACTACTATATGGCCCAGCTACCCTACCCCCCCCTTGTTATATACTTGAAGGAATGAACGTCATCTTACTACAAGGACACCTGTATAGAGAGCTGCGAATAGCCATAGCCGAGCCTGAAAGACATCGCTGGCTTCTGCCTTCCACCCCCCCCACCCCCGCTGGGTGAATGCTCGCTGTAGTAAGCAACTCCTTATATGGCTAAGGCAAAGACTGTGGCTCCCTTCCGCGTATCTGGACCTATCGGCTGCGCCCACGTATCACTCCAGGATTGGACGCCTTGTGGTATATAGCTTGGGGCGGGCTTGCCCAGGGAGGAGCGGAGGAGCTGGGGAGAGGAGCAGATGAGCGGAGGAGCGGAGAGTAGAGCGGGGCAGAAGAAGCAAGATTGTTCAAGGGTCCTGAATAAACTGCCGATGGAAGAGCTGGTTGTTGCCATCCTTGCTGGCGAGGGTGCACGCGACACACCTGCCTAGCCATGTTTCTTGTGGCACAGTTTACAATAGTCAAGATATGGAACCAGCCTAAGTCCCCATCAACAAATGAATAAAGAAAATGTAGTGCCGGGCGTGGTGGCGCATGCCTGTAATCCCAGCACTCGGGAGGCTGAGGCAGGAGGATTGTTGTGAGTTCGAGACCAGCCTGAGCTACAAAGTGAGCTTAAGGCCAGCCTGAACTGCACAGTGAGACCCTGTCTCACAAAAGACAAAAAAAAAAAAAAAAAAAAAAAAAAAAAAAAATGTAGTCCACATACACATCGGGATATGGTTCAGGCACGAAGAAGAACAAAATAATGTCATTTGCAGGAAAATAGATGAAACTGGAGATCATCATGTTCAACAAAAATGTTGGACTCACAAAGACCAGTGTCATATGTTTTCCTTATATATAGAAGCTAAGGGGGAAAAAGAGATGTATTAAAGCAAAACGGAAATTATTATTAGACGAGAAGAGAATAAGGAGAGGGAGGAGGAGGTGTAAGTGAGGGTAATGAGGGCACAGATACCATCAAAACTTGCCATGCAGAGCCAGGAAGAGGGCTCAACAGAATAAGCGCTTGCCTGGCAAGCACAAGGGCCTGAGTTCAATCCCCGGTTCCACAAAAAAAAAAAAAAAAATTGTCATGTGCAGGTATTGCCAGACTGAGATCCCATATTTTGTAAAATTAATAGAGATTAATAAAATATATTGAAATACAGATGATTTAATAAATTGGCTAAATTTCATAAGAACAAGTAACTGCATCCTTTCGACCCATGAACACCACCACACTGATCAAAGACTCACCTTGACATTGGGGTCCATGGGCCAAAAGTTTGAGTCCAGAACAAGCTGCCCAAGAGAATGTAGCACCCATGCAAAAAAAAAAAAAAAAAAAAGAAAAAAAAAACCTCTCGCACCCTCAATTCCACTCTTGTCAAGCAAAAGGACCAGAAAACACACCTGCAGCTCCACCAGTGTCAGCCTGAGAGGCCAAGAGGACCAGAGCAGACGCCTGCTTCCCACGCCCGCCTCTCCTCTGACTCCCAAATTCCTTCTCCATAATACTTTTCACCATTTAATATATTCTGCATTTTATATATTCAGGTCATTCTCTTTCCATAAGTACTTGATGTATTAGCTTTCCATCACTATGACAAAATACCTGAAAAAAGAACTAAAAGAAAAGAGGTTTATTGTTACTTCATTTCAGAGGTCTCTGGTCCATAGTAGAGTTGACTGTTGCTTTCAGGCTTGTGGAGAGGCACAGACATCACGCTGGAAGGCACAGAGGAAGAGGCAAGCCGCTCATCTTATGTCAGCCAGGAAGCAGAGAGAGCATGCAAAAGCCCAAAAGGAAGGGGCCTGGACAAGACGTACCCTTCGAAGGAACCCCGAGTGGCCCCCTTATGCCAAGTGGCTCCCTCCTTCTTCTGCAGTAGTCCATTCAGGTATGAGGCTAACTGCTCTTGACCCAGTTACCCTTCTAGGCTCTACCTCTGGAACACTGCTGCTATGTACATCAAACCCTCAACCTATGTGCCTGTGGGTACACTTCCTATTTGAACCATAGCTCTTGAAGCCTCAGAAGAACAGGGACTTCAGCCTCATTTCATCCTCCATCCTCAGCACTTGAGCAGGACGTCACGTGATCTGCTCCCAATAAATTCAAGCTGCATGAAGGGCAGCATGGCCCTTGTTTCTCACTCAGTATGCATCTCTCTCCCGACCTGCAACGAATGATCCTTGAGCTCAGGAACGCTGTTGCTTACCATTCAGTCTCCATGCCCAGTACTACATTCCAAAAAAAAAGAAGGGTCCAAATTACGTCAAAGTGAATCCCTGTTGGAAGGAAGGCCCGTGTTCTGGAGTCAAGCAAAGTTGAAATTCTGAACCTTGAACAAGTTACTCAAGACTCTTTGACATAGCCAGGCATAGTGGCAGACACTTGTAATCCCAGCACTTTGGGAGACAAAGACAGAAAGACCCAAGTGTGAGATAAATTTGGGCCACATAGCAAGCACAAAGCCATCATAACAAGACCCTGCCTTGAATAAAAGAGAGAGATTCAAACTTCCATTTGCTCAGCTGGAAATGAGTATTATAGTACTTTACTCCATTCTGTCCTTGCAGGAATTAAGCAAATTGAAAGTATCTAATGCTGGGCCTTTATACAAAGTTCTTTCCAAAGTAAATGCTCAGTAAAAGTCAATTCTTTTGCTTTTGCCTCCTCCAACTGCTGCAGGAAGAGCTCTACTCCTTATCCACCATGAGGTGCTTGGTCTGATTTTACTTCCCCAGACCCAGATGGAGAAGCCCAGAGGGAGACCCAAGTCTGATGTAGTTTTGCCTGAGCAGAAGAATATGTTCTCTGGTGGGGATTTGGACACTCCAACAACTTGGGGAATTTTAAGGGCAGGAAGTGAAAGGAGTTTGGTCTTAGAGGGGTCCCTGAATAACAAAAAAATGAGGAAACCAGGAGCACTAACAGGAGTCAGCAAGGGAGGAGACTCACCCTGAGGACAAGAGCCAAGATGGCGACAGCCTGGCTCTGTCTGCTACACCAGGCCCAGGGCCAGCACCACCATGAGCCCTAGCTCCAGCCGTACTGCCAAGCTAATCTTAGGTCAGTTCCAGCAAAGTGAAGAGCTGTGGGCCCTAGGGAATCAAATCATTAAAGGATTTCCCTGGTCTCTCTGCTGTATTTCTTCTGTGTTGCTTTTCTCTTCTAGTTTCTGTCTTCCTTCATATATATGTTTCAGTCTATTCCTTGACTTCTCTCTCCTCCTCTCAGTCCCTTTCTGCTTTTCTCTGGTATATTTTCTCATCATACGGCAGACAGTTGTCAAGCATCATTTTTTTTTTTTTAACACAGTCTTGTTTTGTAGCCCAGGCTGTCCTTGAACTCACAGTGCCTCAGCCTCCCAAGTGCTAGGATTACAGGTGTGTGCCACCATGCCCGGTTTAATCATCAACTTAAGGGGGTGATTTGGGTTTTTTTAGTTTAACAATATATGTATGCAGTACATAACAATTACATCTCTTGTGGGAAGTTAGCAGTTGTTCACAACACATTCCAATTCTTTTTCATCTCCTTTCCTTTACCCACTCCATGCTCCAACTTTTGATCCTCTTCTATTTTTTTTTTTTTTTTTTTTTTTTTTTTTTTTGTTTTTTTTTTTTTTTTTTTTTTTTTTTTTTTTTTTTTTTTTTTTTTTTTTTTTTTTTTTGTACAGGTTTGCAGTTAGGAGAGATTCTGAGTCCCTGTGAAAGTCTTGGGAAGGAAGATGAGAGATGTGAATCAAAATTATACAATATCCCAGCTGGTACGGAACAGGGCTGCTTCTGGCCACCATATTCCATCTGTTCAGAGGAAATATGCACCAAAGAGGACAGGGTATGTCCAGGGTGCTGGAGCCACTAGCCCCAGAACTGTCTTAGACAACAAATCTGGACCACATACTGAGATCGAGTATGTACTTTTATTTTCTTCTTTCTTTCTTTCTTTCTTTCTTTCTTTCTTTCTTTCTTTCTTTCTTTCTTTCTTTTTAGTACAGGGTCTACAAGGTGTACAGGGTCTCATTACATAGATTGGACTCATAGTGACCCTCCTATTTTCAGCCTCCCAAGCACTGGGATTACAGGCGTGCACTACCAGGTCCAGTTTCACTCACTGTCTCAGGGAGCCCCAGGGGCAGGGCCAGCATTGCATTCTGCCTAAGCAGGTGCTTTAGTCTGCTGAGCTATCAGTCCAGCCCTGTTTTCTAGAACTGCCACACAGACATACCACAGATGAGACGCACAAACAACAGAAATTAACTTTTTCCCAGTTCAGCAGGCTGGAAACCTGAGATCAAGGTATCTGACAGTTTGGTTTCTCCTGAGGTTTCTTTCTGGCATGGAGTTGGCCAGCTTCTGATGCATCCTCACATAATCTTTCTTCCTTGTGTCTGCGTCCTAACCTCCCACTGACACCAGTTATATTGGATTAGGGCTCACCCACCACCAATAATCTCATTTAACCTAAATTGCCTCTTTTTTTAGTGCTTCTAGAGATTGGACCTAGAGCCTTTGTACTGAGCTACAATCCAGTCCTTTTTGTTATTGCCCAGGCTGGGCTCGAACTTTCAATGCTCCTGCCTCAGTCTCCCAGAGGATGTACCACCATGCCCAGCTTTTCCTTGCCTCTTTAAAGACCCCATTTCCAAATACTGATGGTTCAAATTCTAGTGGACCAGGGTTAGGATTTCAACCACTGATTTGGGGTGGAGAGGCACAATTCAGCCCATCACAGAGTGAAACAGACAACTCTTACCTGAGATTGTGTGTGCATGTTCACATGTGTGTTCTCACATTTGTCATGTGTGCTGGGAAGAATGGGTCAGAAGAGAATTACTTTGCCCAAATCCAGCTTATCCCAACACCAGGCCCAGAAGTACAGAATAAGAACTACCCTGGGCTCAGTCCCCAGTAAAAAAAAGTGAGGCCTTGAGTCATGAAAGTTTTAGCCCTTGGATGGGATAGATGGCCCTTATTCAAGAGGCTCAAGGGTTATGCTTTGCCCCTTCTACCACAGGAGGACATGGAAGATGCCACCTCCCCAGGGTGGTGGTACCAACCTCCAGTCTAGCACTCTCAGAAACCAAAGCAGGAGGATTCAAAGAATCAGTTCAGTGGCACAGTGCCTGCCTGGCAAGTACAAGGTCCTGAGTTCAATTCCCAGTACAAAACAAAAAAAAAGAAAAGAAAGGAAGAGAACAAGGAAAGGCAGACAGAAGCCAGATATGAACTCCAGCACTAGCAAATCTGGTAGTGCCTTCATCCAGGACTTTCCAGCCGGGGAGATGGCTCAGTGGAATAAGCGCTTCCCTGGCAAGTGCAAGGGCCTGAGTTCAATCTTCGGTTCCGCAAAAAAGAAAGAAAAAAGAACCATCCAGGACTTTCCAGCCTACAGAGCTCTAAGAAATGAATTTCTATGGTTTATAAATTACCCAGCCTGAAGTATCTTGTCATAGCAGTACAACCGGATTACGACACCTACCCTGGCTCATCTGACTCTAGCAGCAAGGCTCTTGCTAACACGCACCTGTGTGTCACAGACTTGCCTCAGCTTAAGATGCACAAGACAAGACAGATGCAGTCCTTACCCCAGCCCTCCAGCTCTGCATGTGGCCCTCACCAGCCTCCACCTCTTGTCTCTTCTATGCACCCTGGGTCCAGCTGCAGGGTGTGTTCTAGAAACACTGGAGCACGACAGCTATTTGTTTCTTGTTCCTTTGAACATGCTTTCCCTTTCTCCCCATCCAGTAATCCATCTGGTGACTTCCAGTTCATCTTCTGGGAAACAGATGTGAGTCACTTCCTCCAGCTCACAAGCAGAGCCTATCGGGCCACCTCTACACTGCCTTCCAGCCAGGTATAGCCTGCTGCTGCTGCTCTGGAGCACTGTCTGTCTCCCAAGATGCATCAGGATACCCACCAAGCACAAGCTGTGGTTTTTCCCCCTTTCTGTCCCTAACAGCCTGCAAGGGACCCTGCGGGTGGCTTACTCAGATTCCCTTCCTCTTTCCTTTTTAAGTCAGGATACAGGAAGGCTGGTGTTTTGGTACAAACATCAGGAACATCTCAGGAAACAGCTCATCAAAAGTATGGAACAAAATAATTTAAAGAACAAATATATGATAGATGATAGGGAACTGGAAGATAAACTGGAAAGGAGAAAGGGATCTGGGAACAAGGGAGACAGGAAGGAAGGAAAATGGAAAGTGAAAGGTGTTGTATGTTATGGGTCGGTGCCAAAAGAAAGAAAGAAGACTTGATGAATGTAGCTTCTGAGGTCTCCCTGAGATTAGTTTCTCTCCAAGTGAGCCCCGAGCCTCAGAAGCATCTCACATTTATTGAGGGCTAAAGGCAGGCTAAGGAATGTGTATAATCACTTCAGTAAACACAAACTACTCTCTATGGACTTCCACCATTTGCCTAACACTAGGTCCACACAAATACTAGCTGGTAACATCCCACCAAGAGATCAAAGAACAGGGCGCCTGTAGCCTTGAATCCCAGCTTGCTGGGAATTTACAAGAGACAGCAGCTCTCCCTGGGCTCTATTGCTTCCTGCTCTCTTGGGACGTTAAGCTTTTGTCTCATATCTATATTTCTATAGAAAGGGATCAAGATGCAATATGCATACATATGAATTCACCACTATGAATGGATTATGGATTATGTATAGCCAACGTATACTAATAAAATTTTTTTTAAAAAAACTGTCCGCATTTGTAACTCATTGGCCCTGCCAAAATCAGTAGAGTCATTGGGTCAATTGGGCTGTTGGGATAAGAAAGAGTTAATACAGGGGCATGTTAAATAACCTGCAGGGCATGTGAGACAAAGAAAAAGCAAACAGGGCGGGCAATAGCTGCAGGAGTGACCAAGAACACTTGGAACTCAAGGACACCCTGTTTTTGTGGCCTTGCTCCCAGATACCTAGCAGGTTCTCACATATAGCCTAAATATTAATCTTGGACACATATGATGGGATCTTGTTATGTTCACCTAAAGTAACCCAAAGGCTGAGACTCAAGATACATAAAAAATAAAGACCAAAGGTGGGACAATAGCCCATTTGCTCCAGCCCTAGCTTTGGTGACACTGAGTGCCTGTGTGTCTGTTTGCGGCTGGCACCTGTGAGTCTTTCCCAGCCAGGGGTGGAGGAGGCAGAATTTCAAGCACAAGCCCCCCAAGAGTTCTCTTCTGCTGCATCTGCACAGCGTCTCCCTTCTTCTCAGCGCCTGTAGACAATGTTCTGACTATTGGCAAATTGCAGTTTAGGATTTCAAAGATCCTAGCCCACAGGGAAGGACTGTGACACTCTTGCTCAGTGCTGTGTCCCACAAGTTAGAAGAGTGCCTGATATAGCAGACTCTCCAGAAATGTCACTTGGTTTAATGACTTTTGCTTAAAGAAATAATTCCTTTAAAAAAGTTGTTTTAGGGGCCAGTCAGATAGCTCAACAGATTAAAGCACCTGCAAGCAGGCACAGGGGCTCGGGGCTTCATCCTTGAGCCTGCCACGCTGGCCCGGCCCCCAGGGTGCGCTGAGAAGGCAATTGAGACTAGGTGTAGTGGTGCACCCCTGTAATCCCAGCCTTTGGGAGGCTATAAACAGGTAAATCACTACAAGTCCAATCTAGTAGTAGGACCCTGAACACCCTGTAGACTCTTCCCTAAAAATACAGAAAAAAAAATTATTACAGTAGGAAAAATAAAGATATAAAACAACTAAATTCATTTTAGAAATGTGTTCGACAACATCTATTAAATTTGGACTTTCAAAAAAGAAACTGGGGGGGCTGGTGAGATAGCTCAGGGGACTAAGTGTCTGCTCAGGCAAGCACAGAGACTGGGATTTGATCCCCGGTACCACATACTGTGCTGGCCCCGCCCTCGGATGCACTGAGTCAGTGACAGAGTCCAGGTGTGGTGGTGCACGCCTGTAATCCCAGCACTGGGGAGGCTGACAACAGGAGGATCACTACATCTGAGCTGTGCAGTGAGACCCTGAACCATATACATAATGAAAAAAAGTTAAATTTGGACTTTCATATTTCAGCCCTAGAGGTTCACTCAGTAGAAACTTATCCATGTTTACACCAAAATACATGTATAAGAATGTCCACACAGCCAGTCGTAGTGCATGCCTATAATCCCAGCACTTGGGAGGCTGAGGTGGGAGGCTGGCCCAGAGTTCAAGTCCCACCCGGGCTCCACCATGGGTTCAGGGTCAACCTGAACTGAGTAAGGAGACATTGTCTTTAAAAAAAAAAAAAAGGATGTCTATAGCAGCACGCTTCATTGTAATAGCCCCAAATGGGACACTACCCAAATGTTGAACACTACCCAAATGGTGTTGGATAAACACTTTGGGGTACACATGCACACGATGGCATAGTAGCCATCATCTTTGATAAATCATCTACAGCCATCAGTAACAGTATAGATAAATCCACAATGACCATTGAGAGAAATCAGCTCGGAAGTGTATTTGACACAGTTCTTTTTCCTTAAGAGCAAAATAGGCAAAACTGACCTGTGCTTCTAGAAGTATGAGTATTCAATCCACGACACTTGTGCCTAATTCTGTGTGACATGTATATACACAAAGATATATATAGTATATAGTATGGTCATGTGTCACTGAACAGTAGAGATCTATTTTGGTGATTATATCATTAGGTGATTTAATCATTGCGTAAATATGGTGAATTCATACTCGCAGACAGCTACAAAGTCACTAAGCAATATAACTAGGAATGACTATCTTATACGCAATTGTTTACTAAAACACCATTATGAATTATAATTAGGAATATACTTTTTAAAAAGCTTTTGGCATGGTTGTTCTTCAAAGCACATTTTTAACTATAATAAGATCCACTATTTATACCCCTAGGTATATACCAACAGTATTGAAATTATGGGTTCAAAGAGATCGTTGTATACCTGTATTTACAGCAGTACTATTCACATGTATTATGTGTTATAGCCAAAGGTAGAAGCCACTAGCGCCAACCAACAGCTAAAGAAACAAAATGTGCTATATACATACAGTACAATGGGACATTACTTAGCTTTTGGTTTGGTTTGATTTGATTTGGTTGGTTTTTTTGAGACAGGATCTCACCTTGTAGTTTAGGCTGGTCTTGAATTCACTAAGTAGCCCTGGCTGGCCTAGAACTTGCCATATACTCTTCCTGCCTCAGCCTTCAGAGTGCTGGAATTATAGGTGAGCACTACCACACTACAGATTACTGAGTTATTTTTTTTAAAAAGGAAATTCTGGCACATGCTATAATGCAGATTCCTTACACAAAGTGAAATAAGTCAGTCTCAAAAGGCCAAACTTTATAATTCCTTTTTTTTTTTTTTTTTTTTCTTGTGGAACTGAGGATTGAACTCAGGCCCTTGTGCTTGCCAGGGAAGCGCTTATTCTACTGAGTCATCTCCCTGGTCCCCTTTACTACAATTTTTAATTTTAAAAATTTAATTGTTGCAGCAGCTATTAAACAACACTTCAGTCCAGGCATGGTGGTGCACACCTGTAATCTCAGCATTAGGGAGGCTGAAAACAGGAAGATCACTAGAGCCTAAGTGAGACTCTGTACCAAATAATTAATTAATGAAAACAAAAAAAAAAGTCGTCTCTCCCTTGTCAACATTCAGGAGGGCAGCGCCACCTTGTGGTCCCTGCTGCAGGTGCCACTCCCATGCCCAAGTATTCTTCCAGTAGTACAATACTAGGTCTAAATAACTGAGACAAGATCTCGCCCTATAGTTCAGACTGATCTTGAACTCACTAAGTAGCCCAGGATGAGGTGAAATATTAAGACTGTTTCAGCAATTGAACTCCAGAAAACAAATAGGAAGCATTTTCCTCCAATCTTTTTTTTTTTTTTTTTTTTGTCACTCCAATCATACAGCCTTATTGGTTATTCTTAAAGTTTGATAAAGAATTTAAAAGACCCTGGCAGCTTAGCAATGGAAAAGTGACAATTAAGGACGGGCTAGATAGCTCAGTGGACTAAAGCACCTGCTTAGGCGGGAGGATCACTATGAGTCCGGTCTACGTGGTAAGCCCCTGTAGACCCTGTACCAGAATACATTTTAAAAAAAGAGAGAGAAGAAAGAAAGAAAGAAAGAAAGAAAGAAAGAAAGAAAGAAAGAAAGAAAGAAAGAAAGAAAGAAAGAAGAAAAGAAAAGAAAAGAAAAGAAAAGAAAAGAAAAGAAAAGAAAAGAAAAGAAAAGAAAAGTGATGATTGATTTCTACCTGTTTTTATCCCAGAGCTATTGGATTGGAGTTCGGAAACCCCAGGATTTCGAGAGCTCTGTGAAACAGGCCTCCGGGGTGTGGTTTTCCAAGGGAGTAAGTACTTCATGTAGTCTGCAGCTTTTCCTCTCTGACAGACCTTTCTCTAAGTCCCCTTCCTTCCAGTCCAATGGGGGTTGTGGGGAGGCAGTAAGCAAGGGCGTCTACCCGGACACAGCAGTTGCACTGTCACCCCAGAAGGACAGTAAGTCCTGAGTTGAGGTCACTGTTGCCAGTAACGGTTTCTCTGAACCCCTACCATCACACAGCTGTCTTGGCCCCCTGCCTGTTACACAAACCGCCTCTGCAGAGCCTCCAAACTATTTCACTTAAGTTCTGGCTGCAAACATCAGCATTTCAGAGCCCCATTTTGCAAGCGTTTGACACAGAGGTTTGAGCTGACCAGGGCAGGGTAATAGCCACGCGCTGAAGACTTGGGCCAGCCAGCAGCAAATGGCAGCAGTGCCTCTGCCTCTTCTCAGAGTTGCTCCTCTGAGGCCGACTGGGGTGGAGGTGTCCTGCTGGTCCCCTTTACAATGGCCCTCGCAGCCCTGTGAGCATAGTAGGGAAGTTTGGGGAGTCCTCTGCCTCAGGCTCCAGAGCCTCAGCCCTCTCTGGACTCAGGATTTTACCTAAGGATTCTATTCCTGTGCCGCAGGCATCTTGCATCTGTCTGAATGCAGTCCACCCTCCTACTCCCCCTCCACCAATCCCAGATCCCCTGGGGAATCTCAGCCACCTGACCTGCCTGTGACCCATACTGGCAATAGCTATGTGTCTGTGTGTGTGGCTTGGATTTATTCGCATGAACTTTAATGATCAAACACGGTGCTCAGTTACAGATAATTGAATTTGTTTTGGGTGCCTAAGCGAATGAATAAACTGCTAACCACTTCCCTGTTCAGGTGAAGTCAACAAGTGACCTAGCCAAAGATCATTGTTCTGCTAGAAGGAGAGCAGCGCCCCTGAGAGGCCTGAGCAGAAGTCAGCCCTGCCTGAGGAGTGAGCTCTGGGACAGATGTGTCCAGGGCCTTGGGAAAAACCACCCTGGGCTGCTGGAATTGGTGCGCAGGCGAGCTGCTGAGAGGAGGTAGCACTTTTCGTAAGGGCCAAAGAACTTCCTTGTAACAAAGAAATTCAGATCCCAGCTCCTTTCTTTTGGAGGTTTAATGTCAGTAGACGCTCCCTAGAAGACAGAAATGGTTCTAGCAAAGGTCTGGTGACAGAAAGGGGCACCCCAGGGCCCAAGGAAGAAACAGAACTAGTAACTCTCATCTTAGCTCAGCTGCTATAACAAAATACCACAGAAGGAGAGGCTTAAACAACAAACACTTCTCACAGTGCTGTAGGTGGGAAATCCAAGATCAACATGTTTGTAGGATTAGTACCTGGCAAGGGCTTGTTTCCTGGTTTACAGACAGCCACCTTGCCAAGAACAAGAAATTGGATTTGTTTGTTCCTATCAACTCCTTTTCTTACAAGGGTACTATATGCTTTTCTGGCTTTCGGCAAGGAGGAAGCTAAGATGCAACTCTCTTCAGTTGTCCCAAATCCGGGTTCATCTGACACTAGCCTTCTCCAGCATGCTGCCCAAGTTTGACCCCAACCAGATCAAAGTCATGTACCTGAGGTTCAATGGTGGCAAAGCTGGTGCCATATCTGCCCCGGCCCCCAAGATCAGTCCCTTGGGTCCGTCTCCAAAAGTGGGGGATGACATAACCAAGGCGATTGGTGACTGGAATCTTCTGCAGATTAGGGTGCAACTGACCATTCAGAGCAGACAGATTCAGACTGAGGTGGTGCCTTCTGCCTCTGTCCTGATCATCAAAGCCTTCAAGGAGCTGCCAAGAGACACAAAGAAGCAGAAGAACATTAAACACAGTGGAAATATCACTGTTGATGAGATTGTCAACATGGCCCGACAGATTGGCACCAGTCTTCAGTCAGAGAACTTTCTGAAACCATTAAAGAGATCCTGGGGACCACCCAGTCTGTGGGCTGCAATAAGCACCCTCATGACATCAATAGCGGTGTTGAGTGCCAAGCTAGCTGAAGAGCATAAGAAAATACTTCAAGTAAAAAAAATGATTTGACAAAAAAAAAAGAGTACTATATGAATCAGTTTTCCCATTTGGGGGCCACAATACCTGGCACCCACATGTAACGGAGGAGAAGCTTATCCTGGCCCACAGTTTCAGAGAGTTCAGTCCATGGCAAGATAGCTTGGAGGCATAAATGGCATAGCACAAGGGCCATAGCAGCCAAGAAGCAGAGAGACAGCAAAGAATCAGAGAGGAAGATGATAGGATGAGAACAGGCCTTTCTGAGTCATGTTCCAGCAACACACCTGCTCCAGTTGGACCCTGTCTCCTAATAACACGTTTAGCTGTAGGATCAATCTATGGATGGGTTAGTCATCCTCATGATCCAGCTGCCTTCTGACTTTCTGAGAGCCCCATTGCTAAACACATGAAGGGCCAGCCAAATAGCTCAAGGGCTGGCCAAATAGCTCCAGGGCCAGCCAAATAGCTCAGTGGATTAAAGCACCTGCAAGCAGGCGCAGGGGCTGGGGATTCCATCCCAGGCCTACTGTGCCGACCCATCCCAAGGAGCCCTGAGATGGCAATTGAGACTGGGCATGGTGGCACCCACCTGTAATCCCGGCTCTTGGAAGGCTGTAAACAGACGGATCACGACACGTCCGATCTAGTAGCGAGTTCTTGAACACCCTGTAGACCCTTCCCTAAAATAAAAGAAAATACTCTGATTTCTCTTCAGATCCTACAAGGATCTCCCCAAGCCATCCTCCAGAGTAGCTGGGATTTCACTCATGTGCAACTGCACCCAGTTGCTTTGATTTCTTATACCATCTTTGCCCCTTTCCATTGATGCTTTTGACAGATGAGGGTCTGTCCCCCCCCCCTTGCTCCACCTCCAGTTTCCCTGGGGAGCTTCAGTGGGTTTGCTCTCCTTGCGCTTATTCTCTGTGCCACTGCTAAAGTATTCACAATATGTAACAACCTCTTACGTACTGGGCACAGTGACATAGCTCTAATCTCGGTGTTAGCTGCTCAGTGTGACAATTTAGCAAGACCCTTTCTGAAAATAAGAAAAGGGTTGTGCATGTATCTCAGTGGTAGTATTATAGGTAGTAAATTAGACAGAAATTAATATACAGTCAGAAAGGAATTAGGGCCTGTATTGAATTAACTAGAGATCAACATGCCACACACAGCTGAACTGAATCAGCTTTCAGGATTGTTGCCAACAGCATAAAAGGATAACTGGAGGGGAAGATAGTGTGCTGTTGATCCTCCTGGAATAGCTTGTCACCCTGGTTTTCTTTTCTTTTTTTTTTTTTTTTTTTTTTTTTTTTGAGGTACCAGGGATTGAACTCAGGACCCTGCGCTTGCCAGGCAAGTGCTTATTCTACTGAGCTATCTCCCTGGGTCCTTGGTTTTCCTGATATGAACTCAGCTGCTATCATTAGAGGAACTTGGGTCCTCATTGTCACTAAGGATAGATTCAGTTCTTTTGGGGGGGCATCACTCCCTGGCTCCAGTGCAGATCTCTCAGCCTGCTGGCACAAATCCTTCACCCTGCTGGCATGGACTTTCTAGTTCCCACAGCTGGCCTTTGGGCCTTTCCAATGCAGATCCTCGAAACAGACTTGCATGAGACATTGCCATGGGCTCTAAGTCTTCAGCTAGACTCAAGTGCAGGACATCACCATGGGATCCAGGCCCCAAATTGGATTATTGGGTCTCTAGTGCATGAACAGATCCTCCACATTTGTACTTGACTCTTTGAGTGAATATTATAAAATCCTGTATTAAATTATGTGTCCTGTATTAAATAAATTCCTTGTAGACCCTGAATATAACAGTCCCTGAGGGAAATCAGCACAAAAAATAGGGACATAAATATTGTGGCTGGAGATGCATGATGGAGATGCAATGGCCAGGCCTGCTTGCCTCCCTACGGGATAAACAGCAACTTGAGATTATGCTGAGATTAGCACCACCTAATCCAGTAAAGTCCAGATAGGCGCCAGCCACCCATCTGGGTGAGCAGAGCATCTGGGTCCATCTCTTCCCCAAATTGCCTTTGCTCTTTCCATGTATCCTTGCTACATGACCTGGTTCCCTATTAGATCAATGTTAGCTAAGTGGCTCTACTTGTAATCCTATAGGTTGACAGTAGTTTGACCCACCCCATGTACTCACATTGCAACTTTGCTGTGTAAATTACTTCCGATATATGCCTCAGACTCCTGCTATCTCTTAGGAGCTTTCTCTGAAAAAAATCTTTCCTACTCTCAACCTCTGTGGTCCCTGGAATTCATTCTTCAATGCTCAAGGGACATGAACTTGGCACCCCTGACATGTAGCAGGTTGGGAATTATCAGTAAGTATTTGCCTAGCCTAATCCCAGCTCCTAAGAGGTAGAATAGAAGAAATAAAGATAAGAGTAAGGAGGTACAGAAACTTAGGCCAGGGAGATGGCTCAGTGGAATAAGCACTTCCCTGGCAAGTGCAAGGGCCTGAGTTCAATCCCTGGTTCTGCAAAAAAAAAAAAAAAAAAAAAAAAACAGAAACTCAATTTTTGGTCTCTCTTACTTTCTTAAAACTTTGGGAGCCTGCAATCTCAGCACTCCAGAGGCTGAGGCAGGATGATCATTGTGAGCTCAAGGTCAGCCTGGGCTACATGGTGAGTTCAAGACCAAGGTGAACTACAAGGCGAGACATTGTCTCAAAAATAAATAAATAAATAAAAATAAAACCCCTTGAGGGCTGGCCAAATAGCTCAATGGATTAAAGCATCTGAGAGCAGTTGCAGGGTCCAGGGCTTCAATCCTGGACCTGCAGGGCCAACCCCCCCCCCCCCCCCGGGGCACACTGAGCAATTGAGACTGGGTGTGTTGACTCAGGCCTGTAATCCCAGCTCTTAAGAGGCTGTAAA